>MU189777.1:28232-48985 GCA_016904865.1 Pissodes strobi | reverse complement strand
TGAGTAAAATCGTGTCCCAAAATCTGTCACTATCCCCCGGTCTATTAGTACCTTTTAAAGACCGCAGGCACATTACTACCGTAATTAGGATGAGAACTGGACATTGTTTAACAGGTGAACACTTACACAAACTTAAAATTAGGGAATCTCCACTTTGTGAGTGTGGACAATTAGAAAGTCTGAATCATATCTTTTTTGAATGCCCTATTAACGAAATCAGGTCTTTCGATTTATATAAAGAGTTCATTAATTTAGGATACACTTCACCCATTACTATCAATATGATTTTAGCTAAACCCTCTAGTGAGTCAATCAAAATTATGATGCAGTTCCTCAATTACAATAAAATAAAACTGTAATGCTCAACTTATAATGGCCTATCCAATGTCCTTAATCCTAGATTTGTGTGTCTTTTATTGTTTTCAGTTTGCCTATGTATGTGGTCGTACTAACATTGGTCCAATTACCAGCATCATGTTAAGAGCTGCTCAACTGCTTACATCATTAATTTCACAGCACTTTGTATAACCGAATTAGTAATTTTGTAGATGGTCACGGGATGGTCTAGAGCCAGACACGACGTGGTCATTACGTAATGGAGCTGGCAATTGCCTAGAAGCAAAGCCATAAACAAGCAAGCAAGCAAGCAAGCACTTTCTACGAAATGTTTTGAACGTATTGTTGCTGTTTTAACATTAAATTTATGTGGCTGATAGCACTTGAGAATCCATTGTTCACAAACTGGTTTGTCCCTAGGAAATCTAAAAACCGGCAAACGAAAAGGTCTTGCTTTTCTCGTTGTTATTGCTTGAACAACCCACCACTGCAGTACACCATGATACATCCCTAATGTTTGATTCAATGTTTCTAAAATATAATTAACTATTCACCTACTTTCATATGTAAAGTAACCAAGAAATATCATCAAAATCATACATTTTCCATCGCTTGTCTTCCGATATGATTACATTGTAGTTTCTGAATCACCATACCCATACGTTTTTAAAGCATAAAGTTTTTTATCCTCAACCCGAGTCCAGTTCCTCAAGTAAGTGTTAATAAATTGTCTATATAGAACTAGTCCGATGGCCTAATATTTACGAACAATAAATGGTCGTTGATTAGTTGTTTTGGGGTTCGTTTATGCTTGTTTAGGTTAATCAATTTCCTATATAGTAGGCCGAGGGCCAAATATCTACATACAATGATACAATGTACAGTTGATAAGTTGTATTGAGGTTTGTGTAAGATTAGGTTTTGTTAAGAAATAATATATATAATACAAATGTTTACAAAAAAAAACAAGTATAATATCGGGTTTCACGAAAATCAAAAACTGAGTAGTGCAAAAAGTAGTAGGCCCCGGGGCCAGATTAGCTAGGGTATAGACAGGTAAAAGAAGTAGTCTGTACCGAGTACGTGAAATGTAAAGTTTAGACATGAGATTAAAAATAAAATAGCTGGATTTCATTTAGTAGAACATAATCAATTTTAATTTTCGGTCTTTCATTTGTTTACGTAAGCTCACTAATTACAACTAGACTATTTTAAGTAATTAGAATAATTAAAAAACCTTGCATAACAGCCGAGGGCTTATTAAATTCATATTCCTGCAGTTTTTCAGTAAGGCACAATACGGTGACCTAACCAAGAGAAATAGAAATTAAAATACATAGGCCGAGGGCCTTGTAATTTGCGTACGAATAGCACTCGATCAATTTTTCTTTTCTTGCCGAGGGCAATAGAAAAAGAATACGTCCCGGCCGAGGGCTTCGCAATACAAAAAATTGTTATTATTCTTATTATAAATTATTAATTAGTTAAGCTTATGGTCGAGGACCTAAATATTTGACTTCTCCACAAAGAGTTGGTTAGATTGAATTAGATAGTGCATAGGCCGAGGGCCTTATAATCTGCATACAAATAGCACTCAATAGAAAAATTCTTGCCGAGGGCATAGAAAAAGAATAGGTTTAGGTCGAGAACTTCGCAATACAAAAAAAAATATTTAATATCATTTTTATTATAAATTATTAATTGATTAAGCCTAGGGTCGAGGTCCTAACTATTCGGCTTCCCCACAAAGAGTTGGCCAAAGAGGGCCTTATAATTTGCATATTATACAAAATAGCACTCAATCGAAAAATTCTTGCCGAGGGCATAGAAAAAGAACAGATTTAGGCCGAGGGCTTCACAATACAAAAAATTCTTAATATTATTTTCATTGTAAATTATTAATTGATTAAGCCTAGGGCCGAGGACCTAACTATTCGACTTTCTAACAAAGAGTTGGTTAGATTGGGTTAGATTGTGCATAGGCCGAGGGTATTATAATTTGCATACAAATAGCACTCAATCGAAAAATTCTTGCCGAGGGCATAGAAAAAGAATAGGTTTAGGCCGAGGGCTTCGCAATACAAAAAAAATAATATTATTTTTATTATAAATTATTAATTGATTAAGACTAGGGTCGAGGACCCAACTATTCGACTTCTCCAATAAAAGTTGGCTATTGACTTTCTAAGAAGTGATCGTTTAATATGCCAACTTCAAACTTGTCACCGCCAAATGATAATCAGATACATTTTGAGTGTATAATATTTCCCCTGTTTATGCAGCAATAATCAATTCCAATAGGGACAAAAAACAGTATATATTTCTAGTATGGTCGTGGACCTATTTAATTAAAATTGCTATCATGGACTGATTCCTTATTTTTTGCAAAATAGCTGTATATTTTACAGGGTGTTAGTTGTTTTGACTAAAATATCACCCGCAGACTATTGTCTGCAACATAGCTGCATACTTTACAGGATGTTATGGCAAAACATATTTGGCATTAACGCCGTGGGCCATACTTTCTGAGGGATAGCCGTGGGCTATTCAGTAAATTCTATCATCACTTAAGCGATTAAAAGGCTGTAAGCCAACAGTATATATTTTAATATGGTCGTGGACCTATTTAATTAAGACTGCAATCATGGACTCCTTATTTTTTGCAAAATAGCTGCATACTTTACAGGGTGTAAATTGTTTTGACTAAATTATCTCCTGAAGACTCTTGTTTGTAAAACAGCTGTATACTTTACAGGGTGTTAGTTATTTGACTAAATATTATTGTGTGCAAATTTAATTATTTGCAAAGGTTCCTACAACGCCAATTGGGCTAACAACACCAACCATTTGTCAGGCTTGGCTGATGCACTTTACTGTTTTGCAATGTGTATAATGCTCCTAAATGATTTAGGAATTATTATAAATACAGAAAAAGTCAGTTAATACCATCATAAAAATAACTTACCTAGGATTTACTTATGACTTAATTCAGAGGACCGTTTCCTCGACCGTTTCTTTACCTCTTGAGAAAATGAATTCAATAAAAGAGGCAATTTAAAAAATATCTTAACAAGTCAGTTACTACGATTCGAGATTTTGCAAAAATTATTGGTGTTTTGGTAGCAGCGACTCCTGCCGTTCCTCAGACTCGTCATAGTATCAAAAGACAAGGTCACGCAAAATTTAAGGCCTTAAAAGTAAAGTCGTACATGACAGAATATTAATTTTAAAAGTTACAAAGCAAATTATTAGCTAGTGGATAGACAATCAAGAATATACTGTAAATATGAAGCCTAGTACGTTTTCATTGGAATTTTGTTTTTTTTTATGCGTCTGCGTCTCCTACAGGCTGGGGTGCCTATTGTAACGGCCAAAAATGTCGCGAGTTTTGGGAAGAAGCCGACAAGTCTAACCATATTAATTACCTTGAAGTTAAAGCAGCTTGTCATGGCTTACAATTATTTACTAAATCAAATGGGAATATTAGAGTCTTACTTAGAATCGATAATAAGACGGCAATATCCTGCATTAATCGTGGGGAAAGCGTAAAATATCGCAACTTAACCAATATAACCTTTCAAATTTTAGACTAGCGTGAACAAAACGTATAACACTCTTCGCATCTTATATCGCTTCAAAAGAAAAACGGAACCCGACAAGGCATCAAGACAAACTTCCATTGAAACAGAATACGAACTAAACAAGCAGGTATATCAGAAAATAATAAGGGGTTAGATTTATTTGCAACTTATTTTAATGTAAAATGCCTGTTCCTGGTTTCCGGATTCAACCTCCACAGTTGTCGATGCATTTACAATTTCTTGGCATGATGAGTATTTTTACGCTTTTCCCTTGTTTTCTATATTATTTAAGGCTTTAGATAAAATGATGATGCCACCGGAATATTGGTGGCTAGTACAGCCCTGGTATACCGTGTTTTCTAGTTTATTAGTTGGGAAACCGTTGACTTTTAAATCGAGTAAAAATTAGTTACTCTCTATAGAGACTCTCATTTGTTAGACAGGAAATTTTTCCTGGTGGCAAGGAAACTGTCTGAGAACCATTTCTTCAAAGAAGCATTTCCGGTCACGCCATCCCAATAATGTTTGCATCCATCTCAGAAGGAACTTGGAAACAGTACAATGTTGTGATTTTAAAATTGGTTTTGGCTTGTTCTGTGTTGATAAAACACCGGCTTTTAGTACTTTTACTTTATCTATTTATAATATTGCAACGATATATAAAATATATCTAACAACAACACTGTCAACGTTATCCTACTGTCTAAACTGTTGCTAACTTAATAGTAATAACATACGCGTACCTATAAATATTTTTATTAAAACAAATTGTTAATTAATATTTAACATACAACGCTTGTTTTAATAAGTAGGTATTATAATTTCTGTAACAGCAAAATTTCGATGTCTTTACTTATAATTTAAACATTTATCTGGACTTTTTAGTTCGCGAAATAAACAAAGGAGCTTCTTACGTCTTGATAAGTACCTATAGATCAGCTCTTAACTTTATATTTCACCGCCTAATAGGGATTAAAATATAATAAAAAGATTTTTGAAGGGAGGCTACAAGATAAAGCCCCCTAAACCTAAATACGATTTTACATGGAACGTTGAACCTGTATTACTCTATGTATCAACACTTTACCCTTTACAGTCTCTATCACTTGATAAACTAAAAATAAAACGGTAACACTAAACACTTATGGCACTAAGTTCAGCACATCGGATCCAACTATTAACCAAAATTACGATCGACAATAATAGAGACTCTACAGTCAAAATTGAAGATTTCGGAAAAAATTTAAACCTCAGCTCCCTATAAAAGCCAGTCCATTTTTCGTATTTTCAAAAATCAGAATAACCTATTATATGTCGCAAGTTCTATAAAACAGTGCTTTAAAGTCACCGTGCACATACGTTCCAATTATACATCCCTATTCTTAACTCTTAAAAAAAAAAACAAAAAAAACCACATCACCACGCAATAACTCAAACCTTGAGTAGGTGGATCATCTTAATTTTAATAAACAATGGTATGGAATGAACGTTAACGTCTTTACCGGATATAGTGTAAGACACGCCAGCACGTGAGCAGCCTTTAAGTTTGACATAAACCTAAATGTCATTAAGAATATAGCAGGGTGGAGTCCTAAAATTCTGACACTTTCTTCAGATTCTATACTCGACCTCTAGGTACGCTCAGTGACATATTTGCCAATACCATTTTAAATTTGGGTATATCTTAGCCCTAATAGGTAGCCTTTTAAGTATTCCGTTGCCTAAGGTTCAATTTATTACATTTGTTTTGCTCTGATTGTATATCAATAATATATTATATTAAAAAATATGTTTATTTATCTAGAATATGCACCCCTAATTTTTAAGTGGTTAAGGAATTTATGGGATAGAATTTTCATTGATTTGTTTTTGTCATACTTAAAATAGAGTTGAATTGAACGACTTTGCTGCCTTAATTGCGTTTTTGTGGTATTCTCAGGAGCATTATAAGATCCTTTACACAAATAGTGCACTATATAAAAATCGGCCTTTCCCATTGGTCGAACGGCATGGCCCTCCGCTCGCTTCGCTCGCTACGGGGGCTCAAGAAATGGAAAGTATCCAGGTGCTAACCCAATCTCACCCAAGACATACCCAAAATCAAGAAAAAAAGCTGTTTAGAAACATAATCTTTAAAAAAAATAAAAAAAAAACAACGGGGTTCGAACCCGCGTTTTCTAGGTGAGACCCAACGATCTAAACCTCTACACCACAAGAGCTCTTGATAGAAAGCGATTGCATCACGCAGACATATCGTAATACGACTTGGATCGACCAATAGGAGAGGTCGATTTTTACATAGTGCACTATTTGTGTAAAGGATCTTTAAATGCTTCTCAGGATTGAAGGTAGAATAATGCAAAGTTGCACCATCTAGCTTTAAACAGCTACAATGTAATCATATCGGAAGACAAGTGATGGAAAATTGAAAGATTATTCTTCATACAGGTAAGTAGGTATTCGATTAATCTTTCAATTAAGCCCATTGAACGCCATATAAAACCGACAGCTGATGATGAAATTTGTCATCCAGTGATGTCAGGCGTGCGAGAGAGATGGTCTTATCCCATGCCCGTGAGTTTATCTTCTCAGTAATAGTATCATGGGAACTGTAGGTATGTTTAAAAAGAAAATGGAAAATCCATTAAAGTACGACATTTAAATAATTTAGCGTTGCTAGATAATTAAAATAGAGCGATATGAATTAGAATTATAATTAAAATAACATTTTCTCTTCATTATTATTATTAAATATTTATGTTTGTTACATTATTTTTTCGATAGTATTTTGAATAGTTTTAGTATTGTGGTTTGTACTAAGTACTTAGGTCTAATGTTGGAATTTTTTAAGGAATTGGACGGGGTCATGGATTGCCGTGCTTCTGTAGTGGATGGGGTTGAGCGACTTTTGTGTTTTGTTTAAGGCATTAACAAGATGAATGTGCTTCACATTGATATCCGATATTTGAGGAAAAATACCTGGAGGCAATTAAATTGAAGAATGTTGATGTATTGATCTTATCTGAAACATTTTTAATTGATGATGTTCAATTATTTCATATCAATGGTTATAAACTAATCTACAATAACTCAGCAATTAATAAGAATGATTGTCTAGTAGTATACATACGAGATTTTATATTGACTGTTGTCTACTGGAACTTGGGAGAACTGCACTTCAATTAATAATGATGTGCATACTTTTTACATAAAATTTATTGCGATATTGAACTCTCACCTGCAAAACGAAACTGAAATTAATTATAAAAGTTGTAAATATAAAAACACTAAATCGTGAATTACCGTTGACTTAATTAAATCAATTATACATTGTGATGCATTGAATAAAACACTTACTCGAAATTTCTCTGCTCATTTAAACGAGCGATATAAAAGATATCGCAATATAATAACCAAATTGGTTCGAAAAACAAAAATGATTATTACTCAAAAAAAAATCGAGAATGTAAAAATGACGATAGAAGGATTTGACAGCAAATAAATGAAACTACCAACCAAATCCCCTTAAGAAATTATAGAAGGTAATAAAAAATAACGATGACATAGAAATTCATGATGGAATAAATGAGTAAAAAATAGATTAATGTTTGATTAATGTTTTTTTGGAAAGTAACGGTTCTCTTTATAAGTATCAATTTGGTTCCTATATATTAATGAAATTGGCAACTTGCCAATTGAAAGAACTGTTATTTCCTATGCGGATGACACAGCAATAATATTTTCTGGCAATAGCTGGGATGAAGCATATGACAGGGCAGAGGGTCAGTGTTGTGCAGTGTTGGCTAAGCTTCAGTTTGCTGAGCCTAAATATTCCTAACACCAAATTTATAACATTCTGATCTGTAGATCAGCCCAACACAACTAATATTGCTATTCATAATTTCCAGTGTCACGCGCTTAATGGTGTATGTATGTGTTCTTCAATTCAAAAAGTGCATCAGATTAAATATTTAGGTATAACTTTAGATCAGCATCTTCGTTGGACAGAGCATATTGCGGAGATGGCCAAAAAATAGAAAAATGTACTACAAATTTTAGCAGTTGAGAAATATCATGGTACCTAAATTATTGAGTTCTGTCTATTTTTCAATCGTTGAATCCGTATTGCGCTACTGAGTATTGTTGTAAGCGGATCATTTAATAGTGCAATAAATATTTTAAAAACCTGTCAAAATAATAGGTTATAATAAATCCAGCAGTTATTCTTTTATTACTTTACAAAGAACATAAAATGCTAAATCTAGGCAGAATGTATATTTACAGCTCTATTGTTTGAAAATTGAGAACATGTTCACGCACGACTGATTACCTGTATCAAACTAGATCTATACTAAACAAAGTGCCTCAAACGCCATTTTTTAATAAATAACATTTACAAAGAAACTTTTTATTTTATGCCCCTAAATTCCTCAATTTACTCACATTGGAAGCCAGAATCTTATCGAAAAACAAGAATCCATTTTATAAATACAAAGTATTAACTAAACACCTTATTTTTGAAAATTATCAAAGTTTCTGTGTCATAATGATAAATCTCTTGATTTTGGCTTTCTGGCTAGCTTGTGCTTGGTAGTTGTGCTTCTCCGTGACTTCTTTCTCCCTTTCCATATTTTATTATATTATATTATTATATTTTATTTTATTTTAGCTTTTCAAAATACCGGTGTATCAAACATTAGTTTTTTTTTGTATTGATAAGATTTTACATGCTGCCTTAGACAGGATGGTAATATGTCAAACACAGTCTCAATTTATGGATAAATGAAGAGTGAAGGCTGTGTGCATGTCCGAAATGTACTAAATGAAAAACTTTTGTATTCCATGCATAAATTTAATCTAAAGGGACATCTTAATCAGCGTAACAGAGCGCTTTCGGCGATAGCCATCAGCAGTGTTACGCGTCAGTTGGAACAAAAGAACATATCCATAAGACGCACAAACAACATCAAAACGACAACGGTCACATCAAAATTTAAATAACTCTTTACATTTTAAGAAAGGTTCACATAATTAAAACGATTAACAAATTAACAGACCAACGTGACGTAGGAACCACGTTTTGATGAAACGACAGGACATGTTTGTCGTTCCATCAAAACGTGGTTCCCACGTCAGTCTGCTAATTTGTTTGTGTCTCTTGTGGATGTGTTCTTTTGTTTCAACTGACAAGTAACACTGATGATGGTTATCACTGAAAGCGCTCTGTTACGCTAATTAGGATGTCCTTTTGGATTAAATTTATGCATGGAATACAAAAGTTTTTCATTTAGTTCAATTTATGGAGTCCACTTGAATATTCCATTCTGAGATGCGGTAGATAGGTTAACTATATTTACTGAAGTATTAAATAGTGTATTACATTAAATTGGTGTGAACTATCATTATTTATATGTAATGTATAACTTGGATAATAATATATTTCAATCTTTGAATCTTTACATCAAATATTAGCCACTGGGGATGTATCATTTGAACTTACTATGATTTATGTATACATTACAGCGCTTGATTCAATATTTACGTGGTGTTTGGTAGTATAGAAGTTATGTTTTTATAATTTGTACTTAAGGTGCAAATCAAAATTAATATTGAAAGTTGTAAGTTGACATGCTTTACTCATCGTAAAGTATCTAATAAGCAATTATTTTAAACTGAAGTTAAAATAACAAATTCTCTAAGCAAATTTTATATAACGCAACGCTAGTATGCTCCCAATTTCATCAAAGCAATTTGCGTGGTGCTGACAGTTGCTTTCAAAATAATATTCTCTTTTTCCTAACAAAATATTATTATGAGTATAGTACGGTGGTGTTTTAATGCTCCACACTTTGAAAAATTCGAAATAGTAGTACCTTCTCTGTATATATTTTTATTGAATGCCTAATCTAATAACACATAACTATTAATAGTTTTTTGTATATTAAGAAAAAGTTGCTACAATTCATAATTGCTATTATATTTTCTAGCCTGTCTGAAGGTTCGCATTTGGAAGGAATTAAATAATTGTCATTACCTGTAATATAAATCTAATTTTCTGTCTGGCTATTGTAGGATGGGGAGGCTCTGTCAGCATTCCACCTTAAGGTTTGCTTAATCATTTACACTATTGCTATGAATTTTTACGTAAATTTTCATGTCAACCATTCCAATTTATGGTATAGATAGAATAGAAAATGGTCTTACCGTTGAATGAATGGTTGAATTAAGAAGATTTCTTACATGTAGGTCAGCAGTCTATGCCCATTGTGCGCCCATTCATATAGCAATTCAGTGCAACAGCTCGTCCTCCCTAGCGAAAATACACAACTTCCTTCCGGGTTTAGTGAGCCGCCGTTGCCGAAGTGCACGTGCCGAGAGGAGACATGACAGGTATCCTGGAAGGGACGTTTACTTTCATGTAAATTCTTAGTACTTCTATTTCTAACCCAGTTTATTGTTAAATATTGAAAGGGTATGCTTAAATTATTTTATTGTACTTAGCGTGGAAATAAGAACACCATTCCATGTTTTTTTTCAATCCAAAGTTGGAATGTCGGGTCGGCAGGAATATGCGTGGACGATTCCTCATCCTGAAAGTACCACCTACATTCCTGATTATCTAGGACTCGCAGCATGTAAATATTGTGCAAACGACAGTGCCTTTTGAGTCATATTCTCACTGAACGTACTGCGAAGCCCTGTCGTTCCAGAGGAAAAGCACCTTCGTTCCCCTGGACATTAGAGTCTCTCGAATCCCAAATAAGACTGACCCAATTATGCTTGGCCAAGATCCCAAGATACCTCTACAAGCATGCATCAACGGATAATTAAATCTTACAAATTCAAGATTCGACAGAAGAGCCCTACTGCCAAGCAATTGCCGGCTCTTAACAGATTATCGTATCAGCATTTAAGGATCGCATATATTTCGACTGCAAACACAGTTATACAAATAGTCTTAAGGGCAAAAACAAGTCTCCTCTCTATGGTTTCGCCATACGCACCCGCTCTAGCATCACTATATATTTTACTGGACGTGGACTGTGATCCACCCCCAACCACGCATTCCTGTGGATGAAATCTGAGTTGTCTACTTGTTCTGAAGGTGAGTCGTATGATATCCGCCCTCATCAAGAAATCCGGACATCCATCAGCCACTACCGTTAACCTGACCTCTATTAACGCAAATCTGTTATTTTTCTCTTTTAATATTGTGAACTAATTAAAATCATTAATTAAATATCACCATGTCGCAAGTTTGAAAAATGTTATATAAACATTCACAGTTAATTATAAACAATTTGAGCGGTCGACGGGAGCGACTTTAATCCTTAATGATGCAGCCATCAGCATTTTGTAACATATAAATACGCAGGCAAACGCCGAGTTAATCAGACTTTAGGGTCTCTCAAACCGCTCAATTAGTCGCTGGGCAGTACACAGGTACGTCCACTTCTAGTTGTTCTATCCCACAACCCCCATAACTGAGAACACTTATACACAGGTATAAGGTTGTCAGGTCCTTACCTAGTCTGGGTGAACGTATGCATAGGTATACGGCATTCGGGGGCTACTAAAAAGTATGGAGATAGTCGAATTTATGGAAGTATCAGAACTTCTAGTGAAGGGATAGTTTTGGGGAGTTTCAAAAAGTAGTGAAAGTGCCTTAGCAATTTGTGATAACCTAAAAAGGCTTACCTTATAAATATCAGAACAAATACCTAAATAAAAGACAACCCGCTCACATAAACTTTATTAATAAAAATAGTGACGTCGCTTGCTAGACAAACTTTGAACTAAGCCTCCCTCGAGAAGACATGCATTTCATATTAATTGGGTATAGTGTAAACTCTTAATTCATCTATAATCTTAAACACGCCTTTATTAGTATACAGTCTAACCGTTGTTAAGTTTGTTTGTAAATAAACTTGTTATTGTTTTTATCGATGTGTCTCCTTTATTATCTCTTCTCAACTTGACCTAGTGCGTTCCTAAATCTGAGTTACTCTCCTACAAGCTAAGTAAGGCGTGTCGTCACCGATAAAAAATACAAATCGTGGCAATATTATCACATAAAGCGATCAAAACAAAATCGAACTGAAACTTAAAAATCCTAGAAATTGCAGAACTAATAATCGAAGAACGATATAATGCATGAGAAAACTTGATTTTTTTTTAAATTATCCAGTTCTACGAAACCATTAAGATAATTTTCTTGGTATCATCCATTGTAGTTAGCAATACTTATTTAAGCACATCCCACTTGATCTTAATATGCCATAAGATGATATTTTTTTGCTTTTAGCATATTATACTTATTCCAAATTCAGCACTTCTTTAAAAATACTAATGACGGACTATATTTTTTTGCGAAGGTATATTAAAACCTTAGTTAAACTACTTATTTAATCTTAATGTTTCATAAAATTATATTTTATAATTAAATTATAATTAAATCTTATCATTTAATTTTATTAATAAGCACATAATTAAGTTTAACAAATTTTTCTTCAATATGTTTGAATACTTTAAAACAATAATTATTCGTTGTTCTTGTTAGAAAGCCCTTATCTATAATATAGGCTTTCTATAGGGCGAGACCAATCGGGAAAAAAACTTCGTAACGGTACGTCGGATCGCTCTAAAACTTATACCAATCGATTTGTAATCGAAAAAAAAAATTTTGATTTTTTGTCTGTATGTATGTGTGTGTGTGCGTGTAGGCACTGCATTATCTGTGGCATCTTGTGTGTGCATATGACCAAACTGTGGCATCCGCTCAAACTGTGGAATCTTGTGTTAAGATGCCACAATTTTCTACCATCCATTTCGTATTCCCGGCATCGCGAGCTTTCGTTCTGTACCTTTAGAGCGCAAATCTGAAAAATACGCCACAGCTAATGGAAAACATGACTTTTAAAACACAGGGCAAAAAACCAAATTGTGGCATCGTGATATTTCGTTGCCAAAAGCGCCCTCTATCGGTGTGTATTTTTATCAGGTACTGCATTAACTGTGGCATCTGTAACCCCCCTACCCTGTCTATGTTCACACACACTGTTTATTTTAGTAGGTTGTACATTTGCTGTGACACCTCCCTTCTCTTAACTCCTGCAATAGTTTATTTTCGGCGGCCGCACATTATCTGTGGCATCTTCTTCAGATATTCTTTTTAAATACTTGTTCACATAAATATTTCCATGTAATTTTAGTATATTAAAAGCTTGTAACATGACTTATTATATTAAAGCGCTCCGTAATACCCTTTATGTTGTTGGTCATAAAGAGCCAATTTTTAAAAAATTATTAATTTTATTTATTTGTTTTTCAACCTCTGGTTTATGTATGGATGGATACGATAAGATTTTGTATATACAGGAATTTCGTCACTTGTTTTAATATGATGTTTGACATGATTCGTGAAAGTTAAATGTGAATTTTCCCGGTGCAAATATCTGAAAAAGATTGACATAATTTTTCTAAGTGATATTTTTCTTCTTGGTTCATATTTTCAGTCCATATTAAACCAGTAATGTCAAGTTTGTTTGGAAATTCATTTGCCAAATCTTCTACAGATATGTTATAAATTTCAAAATTTCCGGTTCGATTTTTCGAATTTTGGTTCGTTTTTTAAAAGACGATTGTAACCGACGGGATTTTCACGGTGAAATTCCTTTCAAAATTCCACCAGGACTGCGCCACTTTATGTTGTTGGTAATAAAGAACCACTTTTTAAAAAATTATTAATTTTATTTAAATTGAAAATAAATTATTTAAAGCTGAATAAATAACGTGTTTATCGTTTACTGTCTATACCGATTCAAAAATCCAAGCTTTCACACAGTTCATCCATCGAACATCAATTCTGGGTAAACCGCTTAGGTTGCGAATGTTGACTCAGCTCGGTTCAAACAGGAAGCAATGAGAGATATACCTAACTTACCGCTCTGGAGGGCGGCACCCTCACCCGTAAGCCACCCTACAGTCGACGCAGAACCACCGCCGCGCCTCCGGAACAGCTCTTATCGCAAGCTGACCCAAATAAAAGGACCACGACCGGGCGGAAAGAATCAGTTCCAACAGAGCTCAAGTCCTAAACACTTATTGGCGACTTGCGACACTTCTACTTCGGTGCGCCCTTGTGTAGACCACTCTCACGCCACGACCGAGAATCCAAGCACGGCCGCGTTACTTTACGTACCAGTTTTCTTATCCTTATTACTCTTTTAAGTTTATGTTAGTACTTTACGTTTGTGAAGAAAGTGGTTAAACCCGTGGCGCCCAACGTGGGGCCAGACAGTGGTTTCTACGGCAGTGCTATCGCGTCGGTTCGTTTCTACGACAGTGTTGTCACGACGGTGCATTTCCACGGCAGTGCTGTCCTCCGTAAACATCACGAGACCCGCATATCTTGCGACACAATTAGACAAAAAGACATATGGATATATGGAGTTCCCGCTGTAGTATCGGTTATACTACTTCTTGTGTGGAGTTGCGGTATCGCTTTAGCCACTCAAACCTCAGCCACAGTACCTGCAATCCTAGCACTTGAGACCATCTCTATTCCTACGTGTAAACATTTCCCGAACGCTGTAACCAGCTTTATTCGCTAACCGCTCATTCAGCTGGTCCATTTGCCTGACTCACTCAGTGGTTTGTAGTTTTGTTCTTTTTAAAGGTGAAGGTTAAAGTTTATGGCAGCCACTAAATTTTTACTGCAAGAAATTTATTAGAACATCTATCTGTCTGAAATCGGATAATAAAATTTAGAAAAAATACCCTGCGAAAAAGCGTAAAAACATTAGATTGATATTGAATTATAGCCTAAATACAGTTTCCAAAATAAACACCAGGAATGCAAACAACCAGTTTATTTAAAAAATACTACTTGGGTAGAACAATCTACTTTCTTAAAATTTAGAAGATTTTCTGACTAGTGGGCTGTGTAACATTTAAGATCCCGTTCTGGCCTCGGTAAGGATCGGCTGGCATAAGATATGACTTTCTCAACACTGTCAACAGTTTGAGTCAGAACTCCCACGTCACTGGCATCACTCTGTATAGTGAAAGGCAAAGAAAAATCAGGCTGACTGTTTATTTATTACGAAGTTTGCTTCTTCTAGCCTTTTAACCAAAGAAATAAGTTGACTGACGGTAGTTATATTCCGTAATGCTAAGGCAGTATAATATTCCGGAAGTAAATTTTGTTTATTATATTTTGCTTTACTAGCCTCACTAGAAGGACGTGTTAATCCAGGAAAAATGCTTAATAAATGTGAGAAAAAAACAGTTTAAAATTTTCTTTGTTTCCTAGACTTTATCTGTTCTCAAATTTCAACTGACCAAAAATATTTAATGGTGTTTTCGAGCCCTTAACGTTGGACGCCAATTATGTAAGCAGATTTATTCGCTAACCGCTCATTCAGCTGGTCCATATGCCTGACTCACTCAGCGGTTTGCAGTTTTGTCCTTTTTAAAGGCGTGGGTTAAAGTTTATGGCAGTTAGAGCGGGCGCCACTAAATTTTTACTGCAAGAAATTGATCAGAAATTCTATCTGTCTGAAAATCGGATTATAAAATTTAGAAAAAATACCCTGCGAAAATGCGTAAATTAGAATGACATTGAATTATAGCCTAATCCAGTTTCCAAAATAACCACCAGGAATACAAACAACCAGTTTATTTAAAAAATGCTACTTTGGTAGAACAATCTATTTTCTTAAAATTTAAAAGATTTTCTGATTACTGATGGTTAATATTATGCTAAAAAATGTATGGAATCTCACTTAAGCTGACCTTTATATTACAAGTGGTAATTAATGATCAAATTACAAGTATATTAATGACCATGTTAATTAGGTTTCATCTTGACACTAGATATTACAACAATCAAATATCAATTAAACGATTCAGGCCTGATGCTCACGTGATTTAACTTCAAATCAAAAAGTAGCACTAGTTATGGTACTTTAGCAAGTCTCTGATCAATAACGTAACATTACTAATTACTCTACAAAAATCTGAATAAATTGCCTCGATGCTAATTAAAGAGAGGAGTTATCTTTAAAAGAATATTTTAATATTACCCAGTTACCACTAAACTACGCTTAGCTTATTCCCCTGGCAGCTGGAATGTAGAAGACTTTTAGAATGTCTTCAAAATGCTAAATTAAAAGGAAGTAATATTTCCAGTAGGTGCTTCTTCGTAGATTATGTTTAGTATTTTCACTTGAAAAATTAAAGGTAGTAGCATGATAAATCAAGAACAAAGCTCAACATATTAGCCGTGCTGATTTATTTTTAATTGAAATTGATCCTACCAGACTTGACGATGTGTTTTGTCCTCGGTAACAGGAAGACCTAGGCGAGGTACTAATCGGGATAACCAAGCTACGTTAAATTCTCTGTCTGGTCCAAGCTGGAGAAGACGACTGGACTCCTACTCAGATAAGGAAGGCCCCAAACAAATGGGCAGTGGTCCCACGGAAAGACCCTGGTGAAAAATTGTATTTTTTTAGCCAGGCTACTACAAGCATGTGGGTCGAATCTACCTTTCAAAATAAAAGGGTTGTCACACCGCTTTGCACATGATGATTCACAACAGCATAGCCGGTACTCTAACAAAAGATACGCGTTACTACGCCTTGTAATATTAACAGAAAAATGCTATCTGGCATTCATCAACCAGCAGTTAAAAACTTAATTGCCATTAGGCACTTGTTAGAACTTTTCTTGGAAGGATTCATTCACAACTGGTGGACAGGTGTAAAGGCATCTGCGGCAACGCCGGAACAGGCCAAAACACTGATTAGGGTCGAGTTTGCACCGCGCCCTTCGACTTATAAGGTATATCAGACGTCTTCTCAATGAGGCAAAACTCCGACACCCCCACGAGACAATTTGAAAAGAGGGCAGTAAAAGCTCAATTGAATCCACCGCTTGATATGATATAGGACCTCATTCTCCATATTTATCCAAGATAAAGTACCGAGAGGGGACATCAACTCATTTGCCGAATTGCTGGAATGCACACGGCTTATGAGGATGAACCCAGACACCACCCGCTCAGCTAACTCAAACTCCGAACCACCAATCAAAAAACGTATTCAATTTTGCCGGAATATGGGGCATGATATTTCAGTATGCCGAAAAAGAGCCGCCACGTTACCAAGCGAAGTCAAGGAGAACATCGCACTTCCTATACACCCCACCAAGAATAACATCGTAAAGCCTAACGATTGCCAGCGCCCTGGGTACTTCCGACCAGACTGTCCAACGTGCAATCCGAACCAAGCACGCGGCCCAGCAGTGGAATTTTCGATCATAACGCTGAGCTCCCAGCAACACCCCGCAGTGGCTATTTTCCGTCCTAACGCGGGCCAGATTTTCTTTCTATCCTAAAGAACGACCAGCGACGATTCGTCGATCATCACCAGCTCCAGAAAACATGAGCGTTTTTTTTATAGCAGTGACACACACACTAAAGGGAGATCCTATGGTGGTCGGACGAGCAGTGTGTGTCCGAAAATGCCGATTAACACGGTTCTAGAATAGTTGTAGGTTGTAATTAGAGGGAAATAGATGTCCAGTGATGCAGTGCCCCAGACAAAGAAGTTCTTGTAAAGCGATGTTCTAGGTGTTTCCAGTTGTACGACGGATTGGTGCGCTCTTGCCGTCTGTCGTGACTCTCTGACAGGCGTTGCCAGGAGCGGGATGAGCCACAGTTCAAAAAGTTGTTGATTTATATGCAGTAATCATAGAAGCGTATATCAAGATAATGTAAATTCAAGGCAACTATAAAATTAACTATCGTAAAAACGGCTAAACCAAATGTCAACTTTTATGGTATATTTGAAATCAGAAAAAATCTTTCATTTTAGCCAGAAATATAGAGGGAATTCCATTAAAAAAACGTATACTTTTTGTCGCTCCCCGGATATATGCAAAATTACCAGAAACTAGAATACAGATTTGGAATGGGGAAAATACGGCCTGTATGTCAGTTCTTTTATTTTTCCCCCTATGATAAAAAGTAAAAAAGTTAGGAGGGAGAGTGTTAGTTTATAAAAAGTCACCCGATACACAAATATTATCTTATTATATTCGCGTATAATTTGGCCTATTTTACAACTAACTCTGGCATCTTGTGTAAAAACGAATATAACTCCATTAATAGTGGCACCATGCTTATTAAGGTTTGAAATCCTTTATTTGTGGCACCATTATTGAGAACTTCAATAATTCCATTAACTCTGACATCTTGTGTAAAAATTACAAGTTTCCTATTAACTGTGCCATCAGATTAATGAAGGTTCAAACCAAATTATCTGTGGCATCATAAATGAATGTATGCCTAATAATATGTAAATCTTTAGACTCTCAATTAATAACTTTTCGCAGATGCTATGCGATATGAATACGAATCAACCACATGAAAACCCTTGTTTCTATTTCCAACTAATTTTTTAAATCGAATCGGGATATAATCTCATAATTTTAATTTTATCGAAATTATTCGGTTTAAAGTCTTGAAACCACATCGTCCCGATATCCACTGTACCGGGTGTTTCACTATAAATGGACTCCCCCTTTAACTTTTTCAACTGACATTTTAGGAAAAATCGTTCAATACAAAAAATAAAGGGGATGAAGTGAAGTTTTTTTATGGCATAGCACTGTTGCATACAGGGTGTCCCATAAATGCGGGATTAAACAAAGCTATATTTCTTTAATGGAACACCGTATATATTATTACATATTGAAAATCGACTATTTACCAAGTTTGACATCCTGTAAAATCTAAGCAGCTAAAGATAGGGCAAAATGGTTTGCACTTTCCTATCTTGG
Organism: Pissodes strobi; assembly: GCA_016904865.1. Lineage (NCBI taxonomy): Eukaryota > Metazoa > Arthropoda > Insecta > Coleoptera > Curculionidae > Pissodes > Pissodes strobi. Next base: position 30,221 of record MU189777.1, on the reverse strand, counting down.
TTTTTCATAAGCTAACGTTTGACACTAATTTTAGATTGAACCAGAGGTTAAATTTAACCAGAATTTCTTAACCTCTGGTTAATTAAAAAATTAGTGTCAAACGATAGCTTATAAAAAACCAAGATAGGAAAGTGCAAACCATTTTACTCTATCTTTAGCCGTTTAGACTTTACAGCCTGTCAAAGTTGGTAAGTGGTCGATTTTCAATATTTCAAAAGCAGTAACAGATAGGTATAGGACAGTATTTATGAAATATGTTTAGAGTTCTCCGCAAAATCCATATATGCAATAATATAAAGGGTGTTCCATTAAAAAAAATATAATTTTATTTAATCCCGCATTTATGGGACACCCTGTATACAGCAGTGCTATGCCATAAAAAACTTCACTTCATCCCCTTTATTTTTTGTATTGAACGTTTTTTTCTAAAACGTCAATTGTGAAAGTTAAAGGGGGGTCCATTTGTAGTGAAACACCCGGTACCGGGTGACTTCGTATAAACTAGGACCCCCCCGTAACTATTTTATTCTTTATCATACGGAAAAAATAAGAAAACTGACATACAGGGGAAATTTTCTCGTTTCCAAATATGTATTCTAGTTTTCGGTAATTTTGCAAATATACGAGGGGTGACAGAACGTACTGTTCTTTTAATGGAATGCCCTGTATAATTCTGGCTAAAATGAAAGATTTTTTAGTATTGAAAATACTTCTGGGCGCATGTATATGGGACCCGTCTTTGTAAAATCAACAGATAACATGCGACTTGGTACGGTCCGGGTTCAATAATCTGCCTAGTCAACATGTAACTCGATACTTTAGCGGCGCGCCGGGCTAAGTAAGGACGTTCGATGGCCCAAATAATGAGGTAGAAGTCGTAAATATAAAGCATGATACTATGACTATCATGAGTATAAAGTACGTTTAAATAAATCTTAGAAAAGCGGTACGGATGGGATTAAATAAATAAAAAAAAGTTTGTACAACCGGAACCTAACCTAAGTGAAATTAATAATTGGGTATGCCAGGAAAACGCTCCCATTGCCACAAATCAGTACTTAACCGATTTCGGGCAGCTTTGTGCGCTGTTTTAAAGAAATTTTGTTTGAATATATTTTTAATTTCCTAGAATTATTATTAAATAAAAAAGTACGTTTTACATGTTGAAAAAATAAGTTGAGACTAAGTGAAAGTAACCGAAAGTTTATTGGACGACTAACCAAAACTAACCAAATCTATTAAAATTGATTATAACTTATCGGAACTACTTCAAATGACTAAAACAAGTTGAGACTAAGTGAAACTAACCCAAAGTTGATTCGACGATTAGCCCAAACTGACCAAATCTATTAAAATTGATTATAACGTATCGGAACCGCTTCAAATGACTAAAATAAGTTGAGAATAGGTGAAACTAACCGAACCGCTTCAAATGACTAGAATAAGTTGAGAATAAGTGAAACCAACCGAAAGTTGATTGACTACTAACCCAAATTTATAACCACCTACGGAGCAGTTTAAAAATGCAGGAGTTAAACTTGCTTACCTTTAAGGTCAAATTAAAGAAAATTTTTAAAAAGTATGCATTTTACTCTCTGTCTAAGTTTTTCTCGCGAGATCTGAATTAGTATGTATCTGAGTATTTTTAGGGATTTTTTATAATTATATTTTGTTACCTAGTATATTTTCTTCCTTTTAGTTAGTTAAGTGATTTGACAAATTTCAATAGTTGTAATACAACTCTTATGAAATATATGGATTTGAATTTGAAACTAACTAAATCTAACAAAATTGATTATAACGTATCGGAACCGGTTCAAATGACTAAAATAATTGGAGACTAAGTAAAACTAACCGAAAGTTGATTGGACAATTAACCCAAACTAACCAAATCTATTAAAATTGATTATAAAGTATCGGAAACGGCTCAAATAAGTAAAATAAGTTGAGACTAAGTGAAACTAACCCAAAGTTGATTCGACGACTAAC
>MU189777.1:0-28222 GCA_016904865.1 Pissodes strobi | reverse complement strand
ACTAACCAAATCTCTTAAAATTGATTATAAAGTATCGGAACCGGCTCAAATAAATAAAATAAGTTGAGACTAAGTGAAACTAACCCAAAGTTGATTCGACGACTATACCAAACTAACCAAATCTATAAGAATTGATTATAACGTATCGGAACCGGTTCAAATGACTAAAATAAGTTGAGACCAAGTAAAACTAACCGAAAGTTGATTGGACGACTAACCCAAACTAACCGAACATATTAAAATTGATTATAACGTATCGGAACCGGTTCGAATAACTAAAATAAGTTGAGACTAAGTGAAATTAACCAAAAGTTGATTGGACGACTAACCCAAACTAACAACATCTAATAAAATTGACTATAACGTACCGGGACCGCTTCAAATGACTACAATAATTTGAGAATAAGTGGAACTAACCCAAACTAACCAAATATATCACAACTGATTATAATGTTACGGAGCCACTTCAAATGACTAAAATAAGTCGAGAATAAGTGAAACTAACTTAAAGTTGATTGGACTACAAACCCAAACTAACCAAATCTATCAAAATTAATTGTAACGTATCGGAACCGGTTCAAATTACTAAAATAAGTTGAGAATACGTGAAACTAACCGAAAGTTGATTGGACTACAAACCCAAACTAACCAAATCTATTTAAATTGATTATAACGTATCGGAACCAGTTCAAATGACGAAAATAAATTGAGACTAAGTAAAACTAACCGAAACTTGATCGGATCACTAACCCAAACTAACCAAATCTATTAAAATTGATTATAACGTATCGAAACCGCTTCAAATGGCTAAAATAAGTTGAAACCTAGTGAAACTAACCGAAAGTTTATTGGACTACTAATCCAAACTAACCAAATCAATCAAAATTGATTATAACGTATCGAAACCGGTTCAAATGGCTAAAATAAGTTGAGACTAAGTGAAACTAACAGAAAGTTGTTTGGACGACTAACTCAAACTAACCAAATCTACTAAAATTGATTATAACGTATCGGAACCGCTTCAAATAACTATAATACGTTGAAAATAAGTGAAACTAACCGAAACATGATTGGACGACTAACCCAAACTAACCAAATCTATCAAAATTTATTATAGCGTATCGGAACCGGTTCAAATGACCAAAATAAATTGAGACTATGTGAAACTAACCGAAAGCTGATTGGACGACTAATCCAAACTAAACCCAAACTAACCAAATCTATTAAAATCGATTATAACATATCGGAACCGGTTCCAATTACAAAAATAAGTTGAGACTAAGTAAAACTAACCGAAAGTTGATTGGACGACTAACCCAAACCAACCAAATCTATTAAAATTGATTATAACGTATCGGAACCGCTTGAAATGACTGAAATAAGTTGAGAATAAGTGAAACTAACTGAAAGTTATTTGGACTACTATTCCAAACTAACCAGTTCTATCAAAATTTATTATAACTTACCGAAACCGGTTCAAATAACTAAAATAATTTGAGACTTAGTGAAACTAATGAAAAGTTGATTGGACGACTAACCCAAACTAACCAAATCTATTAAAATTGCTTATAGCGTATCGGAACCGGCTCAAATAAGTAAAATAGATTGAGGCTCCATAAAGAAGTATCCGCTTCTATCACGTGTACGACGGTAGTCAGGAAAAATTTAACGCTCATCAAAGTGAAACGGAAATTAAATAGAAACGTCCCTTTAATTATTAAGCATGTTCCAGTATAACTAGAGGGCTGAAATTTTCAGACATGGGGTCATCGCTTGTCAGATTTTCGGTTCGGGGCTCTGTTGCAGAGATATCGGCAAGAAACCTTTTTTCCCCAAAATCCCCCTTTAATTAGAGCCCCGGTCCCTCCATATGTAGAAAACTATTTTACTTTTAGAATATCCCTCAATTTACATCAATTTCCTTTAAAGAAACGGAAAGTAAAAGTGAGGAAGAAAAAGTTTTACCATTGAAGAAAAGAAAAATACATTTTACAGAAGATAAAAAGAAAGCTGTCAAGTTGCGGACAAATGCAGAATGTTGTCGGTCTTACAGACAAAGGAAAAAATTAAAAGCAATTATTGGTGAAAAAAAATAATGAAATTGATGAGTCATAACATAACAGTTGTGTCTGGTATTTTCAATACGCCTAAGATGCAAAATCTGTGAATTTTTTTTGTGATTTCAAAGATGCCATACAAGTTGACATTTGGTTTAGCCGTTTTTAAGTTATTTAATTTTATAGTTGCATTGAATTTACATTATCTTGATATACGCTGTTCAAAAAGTTGTTGATTTGTATGCAGTAATCATGGTAGCGTATATTAAGATAATGTAAATTCAAGGCATTTATAAAATTAAATAACGTAATAACTGCTAAACCAAATGTCAACTTGTATGGTATATTTGAAATCAGAAAAAAAAAGATCTTTCATTTTAGCCAGAAATATACAGGTCATTCCATTACAAAAACATATACTTCTTGTCGAACATCCCCCCTCCTCCCTGTATATAGTGTAGTATGGAAAGGAAAAAAATTTCCCCTGTATGTCAGTTCTTTAATTTTTTCCCTATGGTAAATAGTAAAAAAGTTACGGGGGGTGCTAGTTTATACGAAGTCACCCGGTAAACAAATATTATCTTATCATATTCGTGTATAATTTGGCCTATTTTACAACTAACTTTGGCATCTTGTGTAAAAACGAATAGTTCTCCATTAATAGTGGCATCATGCTTATTAAGGTATGAAACTCATTACCTGTGGCACCATTATTGAGAACTTCAAGGTTTCCATTAACTGTGGCATCTTGTGTAAAAATGACAAGTTTCCTATTAACTGTGGCATCAGATTAATGAAGGTTCGAACCCCATTATCTGTGGCATCATTTTTCAATCATGAGTATCTCTCTTATTATGGAGTGTATTAAAGAACGGGAAAGAGCCCCCCACTCACAAAAATCTAAAGCATTGCATGATGTCGAAAAACCAAATGATGCCACAGTTCGGTCTGCAGGTCCGGATGCCACAGTTAATGGAGTGCCTGTAATAGTGTGTGTGTGTGTGTGTATGTGTGTATGTGATGAAATCGATTACAGGTCGCAATTTTGAAGATAGCGACTTGAAATTTGGCATAGAGGTAGAGGGCCACAAACCCTCGGAACCTATTGATTTTTGTTACGATCGGTTAATATACAGGGTGTGAAAACAGGACAAGTTACCGTTTTTTGGCGTTTTTTGGCATTTTTAACCGTGTAAACAAGGACCAACTTTTCTTTTTTTTTTATGTCAAATGAAGGTATTCGGTAAGACACGTATTTTTGTTCCTTTGCACTTTTGCTCTAATTGTTATACAGGGTGTGAAAACAGGACAAGTTACGTTTTTTTGGCATTTACAGGTCGCAATTTTGAAGATAGCGACTTGAAATTTGGCATAGAGGTAGAGGTCCACAAACCCTCGAAGCCTGTTGATTTTGGTTACGATCGGTTAATATACAGGGTGTGAAAACAGAACAAGTTACCGTTTTTTGGCATTTACAGGTGGCATTTTTGAAGATAGCCACTTGAAATTTGGCATAGAGATAGAGGTCCACAAACCCTCGGAACCTATTGATTTTGGTTACGATCGTTTAATATACAGGGTGTGAAAACAAGACAAGTTTCCGTTGTTTGGCATCAAACAAGGACCAACTTTTCTTTTTTTATATATCAAATGAGAGTATTCGGTAAAACACGTATTTTTCTTCCTTTGCTCTGTTGCTCTAATTGCTATACAGGGTGTGAAAACAGTATAAGTTACGGTTTTTTTTCATTTACAGGTCGCAATTTTGAAGATAGCGACTTGACATTTGGCATAGAGGTAGAGGTCTACAAACCCTCGAAACCTATTGATATTGGTTACGTTCGGTTAATATACAGGGTGTGAAAACAGGACAAGTTACGGTTTTTTGGCATTTGCAGTTCGCAATTTTGAAGATAGCTACTTGAAATTTGGCATAGAGGTAGATGTCCACAAACCCTCGAAGCCTGTTGATTTTGGTTACGATCCGTTAATATACAGGGTGTGAAAGCAGGACAAGTTACTGTTTTTTGGCATTGAGAGGTCGCAATATTGAAGATAGCGACTTGAAATTTGGCATAGAGGTAGAAGTCCACAAACCCTCGAATCCTATTGATTTTTGTTGCGTTCTGTTAATATACAGGGTGTGAAAACAGGACAAGTTACCGTTTTTTGGCATTTTTGTTCGTGTAAACAAGGACCAACTATTCTTTTTTTTAGTGTCAAATTATAAGTAGAGGTGAAATTATGTTAGCATTTTTTGCTGACAACATGGTTACTATAGCAACCAGTTAATAACATGTATATCACTAATAAAAGATAGTATGGGACTTAGTATTGTTTATGAAGCATAATTTGATACTAAAAAATTTGTTGCTATGATAACCAAAAAAAAGTAAAAAATCGTCACAATTCGTCAATCGTACGACTTTGAGATTTGATATTTGGTATTTAGGTAAAGATTAAAAAACATTAACGATTGACGTTGACAAGTGGGTTACCATGGCAACTAGTTAGAAATTTATCACGGTAAAATTAGACTAGCGATTAGTAACTAATTATAAGGGCTTTCTAATTATAGGCCACGGTACGGATAGGAGCGTGGCAATAATGTGTGACCGATGGTCACACAAACGAGGCCCGAAGGGCCTCGCGAGTGCCGCAGGCACGAGTGGCCACGCCACTTGTTACTTCTGCACTACAGTTCTACCTTCTACTATTAATTTTTTCCTAAAAATTTTAAAAATTAGTTAGATCACATGAAAGAAATGACATAATAATTTAATGAATTAATGAATAGTCAAAGTCTAAAGACAAGATATTCAACTTTTTATTTTTCCAATGTAGATGTATAGGGACTTTTCCGATGACTTTTCCGTATAGTTAGTGCGACTCCTGCTGCATTTACTATTGTAAATAGGAAAAACTTTCTTCGAATTAAAGCTGTAAATATTTTTTCAAGCTACAGAGAAAAATAGTTATTTTTGTTACAAGTACCTAAAGTGGAGTTTTTCAGGGCGAATCATTGCTGTTTCCGGACGAGGCATTAGCCGAGTCCGGAATAGCAGATGAGTCCTGAAAAACTTCATTTAGGTACGTGTGACAAACACTATTTTTTGTCATACCCTCCCAAAATTTAATTTTTATTTATACGCTTTTTGCAATTCTTCAGAACGCCTAAATTTGCAAATTTACCATAATTTTTCAGATCATAATGTACGACAAAGTTAGCTTAGAATTTGATATCGTAGCAACTATTTGACAATTTTGTCATGTCATTCGAAATTTTTGACATTTAGACATATTCAGGAATTTTGGAATAGTCCGTAAAGGTTGCCATGACGACTTTTAGGGACTAGGCCTAAAAAGAAGCATTTTACGGACTCAAATGAGTCCGTAAAATAGTTATTTTTTGGAGCGTATGACAAAAAATATATTTTTTCAATCATAAGCCTATTATTGACAATTTATGCTTCGAATTAAATTTAATCTATACTGATTGAGATTCTTTCCATCCAGTCAACTAAGCAGCTATTATTGAATTCATGAAAAACATGCTACTGAATTCCCAAAAAAATCAATAAATACTAAGTTTAATTTAAGGATATACATGAACTAAATACACATCTATAATTGAATAACATTAAATAGTAATCTGATGAAAAAGTGTGCAAATATAGCGGTAATAAAACCATAAACATTGCTCTAATGGAAAGTGCATTAAGCAAAGCTCTTTGTTGGATGTAAATAAATCATCCTGTTTTAAACGTATTACGAGCCACTTAAACTAAATTACTGTAATAATATTATAAAGTAATATTGAATAGATGATAAAATGCTAAATGGAATATAAGAAATGTATAACTTTCTATATGTTAAGAGCGAAGTCCGAAAGCGGACAAGGGCAATGAGGCGAAATAATCGTAAGATTGGATGGACGCTTCTAAATTATAAATTCCATTAGCAATTTTTTTATTGGGCGTCACATTAAAAAGTACCGATCGATGTACTATATTTTGTGAAATGCATAATATGTTCTTTGAAATTACGTTTTGATAAAAATTTAAGTCAGAAAACTTTTCTTATTATTCTCGTAGAAGATAATATCAGAAAAAATTAGTGAACAATAGTTTTGATTTTTCTATTATAGATAAACCTTAAAAATGGATCACCTCGTATATTATTTTTCTGACTTAAAATACCGCGATTAACAAATTTGAGTATATGCATAAGAATTTCGGAGCCCGTAAGAGAACCAGTAAGATTTAAATGAAGGCACAGTTGCTATAATTTGATAGAAACGGAATTGTATTCCGGAAACGCCCTATGTCTCCCTGGGTTCCTACGTTTCTAAGGATAAGATTGTAATTTCTGTACTTATTTACCCAACCCAAACTATGAGTAATACCCAGTTAATTACAACGTTTGTTTTGAAGAATGCACAAAATATCTCAGAAAAGCGAAATAAAGAGTCCATATCGTGTGTTTATAAATATCATCCGTTATTCATTTACTGATTACTTAAAACTGCGAATTCTTTCATATACGGTTCTTGCAGTTCCGGTTAAAATAATGTTCTTCTCCTGGTGTCGTGCAGATTTGCACCTGCGTAGTCGTCCGCCTACGCTTTGCATCTTAATATTTTTATATTTCTTGGAGCACTAAGGAGTGATCCAATATCATGTAGACCAGTCCAGTGTAGAATGTTGCGTAGTCATAGTAATATTCTTTTTTCTGTTCATTCCAACCAGCACCCAGCTTTATGTGTCCAATTTAAGCTATCCTTCTCTTCTAAAGCACAGCCACAGCTATACCGAATTGACAAGTAGTGGTAACACCGCGTTAGTGTGTAGGGACAGATTATCGGCGTGCGGAGTACCGGCACAGTTTATACCGTAATTCGGTGAAGGTATAAACTGTGGTAGAGGCAACCGGCAAAGCTGATGTTTTTTTTTGTTTCTGAGAACGTTTTTAGTATTTTTTTTTTGCGTTGTTGCGGGTATTTATATTGAAAAATGTATAAATCACTAAGTAACAAATACGTAATTTTGTTGTGGCTCACAAAAATAAATTAATTAAAAATAATATTCTGGGTGAACAGCTTATGTAGAGTAGAAACAAGGCTTAAAAATGCACTTTCAATATGTGTTTCTTTAAAACTAAAAATTGTTCCTACCTACCGAAGTATTATATTATAAAAACTAACAATTAATACATACTGTTTATTTTTCCAGTGTAATTTTCAATCTTTTTGTTTTTAGATAAAGATTTTTCATCAGCAATTTGGATATTTTTTTTCATAGATTAGGTAAAATATTTGAAAATATTGAGCAAGTCATTATATATCATTCTCTTCTATGCTTTTTAAAAGTAAATAAGTTAACTTACCAATCTAGTTAACTATCTTAAGAAAGTCATATTCAGTGGAAACCCCATTAATATATTTTTTTCTAAAATAGCACACATATGAAAGAACACCCCTTTATCCGTTGGAATACCTACTTAAGCCACCACATTACAGGTAGTCGAAATACACATTTTGTATGATATGTCCCTTACTTTCAGCCACTAAAGAAATGCAAATATCACAGGTGATTTTTTATGAGATTTTGTGAGCGGCATAATGGTAATTATTATTAGTCTGCTATTGACTCTCTGAAAGTGAAAATTTACTTCCGGAGACATTTCTAATAATATGTTTTAGATGAATCCTTTTCTCTTAGCGTTCTGTCGTCGAAACTAATATTATAATGCATCCAATTAAAAGTCTATATTTTCCAAAACTGTTTTCTAAATTATCTGTGATTCCTGGCAGTATGTATTAATGGGGAATTATTGGAAAGAATAATCAATAATATCAATGAAAACTGAAACACTGTTTCGAAGTGCAGAATGAGTGTCTTTTTTGAGTCGGCCATTATTTTTTTCAAGTTTGGTTCAGGGTCTTTAGATTCCGCTAATAACTAATTACATATTCCGGAATTGAAAAAGAAAATAAATTGTTTGGTAACTTTGTAAATAATGAACGATTTATGTTATGATTGTCTGTTATGATTTAAAATACCTTTAAAACTTTTCTGATTGTTCGAAAGCTTGATTAAGTTGAAAATTGCTCTCTTTTTGCTCCTTGTTTCACTCCGCTGGACTTTTTTCTAGGTATGGGAATAGTTTTTGACAAGTAAGCAGCCAAATTGGGAAAAATGCCCGAAACATCTGCTGAAGAACCCCGCACACTTTTAATGGAATTTTAAAGAATGACGGAATTTGATGATGAATTTTAGTATGTTGTAGTTCTTGGCCTCTTGATGAAAATGTCCCATGGGCCGAAAACGATCCTATGACTAGTTTCCGAGATACAGGGGCGGGTAGGGGTTCGTTGGAAAACACAAATAAATTAATTTTTATCTTAGGTGGCTGTGTTAGATGTCACGCGATAATTTTTATGTACAGGGGGCACTAAAACGGGGTTTTAGTGCATTTTCCCGAAGGATCAAAACCCCAAAATACTACAGGGGTACTCAAAAAGTATTAGTATTTATATTTGTTTTTATACTTTATAAAAACTGACAAAAGCCAACATTAACTTGCGAAAACCATAAATAATATATTTTTCCTAATTAAGTAATTATTTATAAACTAACAAAAAGTGGTATGTATGTACAATGTTATTTAAAAATTGAACATTTAAAAAAATTTCTGGTAAGATATTTTCTTCGAGATTTCCGACAGCTTCGACACACTCTAGAGCATTATTGCTTGGATATTAACTCTATTTTGATGTCGAGCATAACTTAAATACCAAATAACACTTGCAATGTGGCAGCATATACCTATCACTGGTGCTTCGGTTGCACAAGTACGTTGCATGTATTGTTAAATTTAACAAATAGTTGATATTTTGTTGCATTTTTGGGTCTGGAAAAAAGCCTGACTCTTATTAAATTATTTATGTTTAGCCCTGTATCTATTTGCATAAGATGCAATGTTCTCCAATATTGTCCTGTATATATGAGGGAGACATCTTTATCGTAAGTCTGCAAGATCTAATATGGGAAATTCCAATGGACCATTTTCTAGTTCCATATATGTTCCCGAAGAATCTAAAGTATGCCAGGGACATTTAAATGACCAAATCTTGCTTCTCTCTCCATTGTTAAATGGTCTAAAATCTATTGAAAAGTCTATAATAATAAAGGGCAGAGAACTGAAACTTTTTACGAGCTTTTTAAGACAGCAAGCTGCCGACAACTCTAAAATGGAAAATGGTGAAAATTTTACTGATCAGGATTATAAGTCACTAACATCTTTGACCAGAGAACAATTTCGCGATATTTATCATATACCAGTTGTGGTATATGAAAAGATTAGATATATTTCCAAAAAAGATTTAATTTGCTTCTTATCCAAAATTCGCCAAGGTCTGTGAGACGAATTTGTATGCGCCATTTTTCAATATTCTTCAAGGCAGACCACCAGCTTAGTAATAACGAAAGCAGCAGAATGTTTAAACCAACATTTTGTGCCACAAAATCTTGGTTATGTCCATTCAACTCGCGACGAATATATTACACATATTATCACCATTTGTTAACCAGTTATATAATCCTGAGCCCAACATTCCCAAAGCAATGGCCTCATACTGATGCAACTTATTTAGAAATTCAGAAAAGCAAAAATTTTTAAGTACTCAGAAAATCGTTTTCGTTTGATAAAAAATATCACCTTTTAAAGGCTGTTTTGATAGTGGCTCCAGATGGATATATTTTGGCCGCGCATGGTCCCTATTTTTGTGACTCGTCATACAATGATGCAAATATTTTAATCCACCATTATGAAGATGACCTCAACCAATTGAGAAATTATTATCAGGAAAATTACATTTTTATTTTAGACAGAGGATACAGAGATTGTGTGGAATTTCTAAATGCTTTGGAAATAAGCTCAAAACTGCCTCCATTTTTAGGACGAAGATCCCAACTTACAACGGCCGAGGCAAACCAAGCAAGACTTATAACTAAAACACGTTGGATTATAGATTCGAAAAACGGCCACATTAATTCGGTATCAAAATTTTAGAGAGATGTCATACCAAATACACACATTCCTCACGTCGCAGATTTTTAAAAAATTATTTGTGCATTGCTTAATAGGTATCATCATTTAAACAGCATGGCTAATACTACTGTTGAACTAGCTAATGAAATACGTCAAAAAGCCCAAGAGTCCAACCACCTACAACATTTTATCGAAGAAAATGCGTTAATTAGATTATGGCAGGAACTAGAAAACAATCCATTGGAATTTCCCATATTAGATCTTGCAGACTTACGACACCTTACATTTGGAGTGTTTCAGTTAAAGATGTCACCCTCATATATACAGGACAATATTGGAGAACATAGTCGTCATCTTATGCAAATACACACACCGGCATAATTAGGGGAACGGGCAAAATTTACACTAAGCTTGACTTCAATTTTCTCTTGAACCCGTCACTCGATTTTGACTTTTTTTTGTTAGATTGTAGCCTGGTTCCTTCAGAATTCGTTACAGGTATTGCTGATTTTAAAAAATTGGTCCTAATGTTATATACAGGGCTAAAAAGAAAGTAATGTTTTTTTGTCAATTTTTGGGACACTCTGTAGAGTGAACGAATAAAATTCAGTATCATTCGATAATGCAAAATTAAAGATTGATCCTTTCTGAAAATTTTTTATTCACTCTGATACTTCGAATATTAACCCTTTAAGGCGCAAAAGACCGTTTTTTGAAAATATTTTATTTTTTTAGGTGTAGGATAGCGTATGAAATTCTGAACATATAGCTACTTGTTTTAATTGATTATATGACGCCATTTTCAAGTTTTTTGCGAAAAACTGGTGGGAAGTTATTATCCCAAAGATCTAATTGCACAAAATTGGTGAGAAATTTCTACTCCAAGAGACTCTATGATTTAAAAACAATGGGATAATTAGTTCCCGGTATATTAAAAATACCATTTATAACTAGCGAGATAATGAAAACTCATAAAAATAATAATTCCAAAAAATGCCCTTATCTCAACAGGTTCTAAACCCAAATCATTTCCAAGTTCTTTGGCGTATATATTAGATTGGGCAATTGGGAAGAAAAATAATCGAAGGGTTTTTCCAATACTGAACCATGTTTCGCGCGAAAGGGCAGGTTGAAATTCTCAGAAGAAAATATAATGGGATCATCAGCTTTCTTGGTTCAAGAAAAATCTGGAAGTGAATCGGCAATATCAGCTTCTTCGTCACTTTCGGCAGGAGTTCCATATCTGAAGAACATATCATGGCTATCTTCATCTGAAGAAGGCTCAAAGGCACTACTCTCGCTGTCCGAATTGTCATCGATTGTAGTCGTTGAAGTAGAGGCCTTACCTTCCCGTTCTTTTCGTGATGATTCCTTGTTACATGAAATAACTAATGCATCTTCGGCAACAGAATCTCCGCCTACGTCAGAGAATTGTGCTTGTTCATCAGTTATCTCTGATAACTGGTTAGATATTTTTTTAATGTCCGGAAGCGCCGGCATGTTCCTGAACAAAAGACCAGCTATAGAACTAATCCTTAGAAATAAATTATAATATGTATGATATAGTATGTATGTTTACTGAAATAAAAATGTGGATTTTTCGAACGAAATGCAAATATTAAGTTTGCCGGATGTAATGAAGGATTGTGATATATTTTTTTAAGTGTAGGGGCTCTTGTACTATACTACTGTCAGATAAGCATATGGCATATCCGTTTTGAATTATTTGTTTCCAATTAAAAAAAAATATTGTTATTTTTGCATCTCTAAAAAGGTTCCGAATTGTTGTTAATTTTTTGCCCTTAAAACTATTTTTTTGGGCTTTTGTCGATTCATTATCGAACAGGCAACAAAATGGGAATCTTTCAAAACGATATATTTGTCAAGTCTATTGAACTAAAGAAAGGCACTTACCTAATAGTGTTTCTAATCAGCATAAAACACGTAAAAACTAAAAAGACTCTTGCTGAAACAGCAACTAAAACAAAAAGTATCTTTGTATGCGCTCTTGGGACAATATATTCCCACCTGACGAAGTCGACCCCTCTCCTTGGCGACTCTATAGGCACTGAATAAAACTAATTTGATTTCTGGGTTAAGGGGCGTCACGCCGTATTCCCACCTGCGCGGTAATATAATATCCCAATGCAGTTTAGAGCTACTTGTGGGTGGGAAAGTATTATCCCATAGACACTTAAAGGGTTAAGGATGCTACAGGGTTTTGTTAAAAATAGTGCACTGGCCTACTTTTTTAAGGGTCAATGAATTTTCGTTAATCTTTAATATGTTATAGAGACCATTATATCTAAAAAATTTTATGTCATTAAGTTTCATTCCTGACAGTGTTACCGTTACTTATACAGGGATAAATAAAAGTCCCTTCTATGTTTTCCATTTTGTGAAATGTTTTTTTCTAAGGCCTTCCTTCACACTTGATCCAGGCTTAGGACTGGTCCAATTTGTGCTTTAGTGCATAAATTGGAGCGTGTTTATTTATCTCTGTATAGATAACGGTAACACTATCAGGAATGAAACTTAATGCCATAACAAATTTAGATTTAATGGTCTCTATAACATATCAAAGATTAACGAAAATTCATTGACCATTAAAAAGTAGGCCTACTGACTATTTTTAACAAAACTCTGTAGCATCCATAATATTCGAGGTATCAGAGCAAATAAAAAAAGAAAATGTTCAGAAAGAATCAATCTTTAATTTGGCGTTATCGAATGATATCAAATATCATTCGTTCACTCTACAAAGATTAAAGTACATTCATCGACCCATAAAAAGTACTATTTTTAATAAAACCCTGTAGCATCCTTAATATTCGAGGTATCAGAGTGAATATAAAAAGGAAATGTTCAGAAAGGATCAATCTTTAATTTGGCATTATCGAATGATATCGAATTTCATTCGTTCACTCTACAGAGTGTCCCAAAAATTGACAAAAAAACATTACTTTCTTTTTAGCCCTGTATTATGACATTAGGACAAATTGTTTAAAATCAGCATTATCTCTAACGTATTCTTAAAGAACCAGGCTACAAGTTAACAAAAAAAAGTCAAAATCGAGTGAATGGTTTAAAAGAAAATTGAAGTCCAACTTAGTGTAAATTTTGCCCGTTCCCCTAATTATGCCGGTGTGTGTAGATACAGGGCTAAACATAAATAATTTAATAAGAGTCAGGATTTTTTCCAGACAAAAAATGCAACAAAATATCAACTATTTGTTAAAAACAACAATACATGCAACGAAATAAAGGGGTACTACCGCACTTGTGCAACCGGAGCGCCAGTGGTAGGTATGTGCTGCCACATTGCAAGTGTTATTTGGTATTCAAGTTATGCTCGACATCAAAATATAGTTAAATATCCATGCAATAATGCTCTAGAGTGTGTCGAAGATGTTGGAAATCTCGAAGAAAATATCTTACCAGTCATAGGATCGTTTTAGGCCCATGGGACATTTTTATCAGAAGGCCAAGAACTACAATATACTAAAATTTCATCAAATTCCGTCATTCTTTAAAATCCCATTAAAAGTGTGCGGGGTCCTTTAGTCTCACTTTAGTGAGTTTTTTCTTGTGATGCCATCAGGTAAACAAAAAATATCCTCATGAATAATACACCACTTGGGACAAGTTTAGCACAAACTAGAGAATATTTAGTAGGCGACCAATCATCTCCTGGAATGGCTTTTAGCCACCGAATTCTCAGGTTTTCATCTTTTAGGAAGTGGAAAACTGATTCACTCTATTCCCATGCTTTCAAAGCTAGAATAATTTGAATTGCACCCAGAAATACAGCATGGACTTGACATGTTGATAAATAAATAAACAAAATGTAAAAAATAGGGTATCGACTTACCACATTTCCAAATTTATCCAACTACATATATTTTTCACTAATTTTAAATCTAATTCACTTATACCTACAAATCGGCTATAAGTTATAAAAAACAATACTCTCAATAACCGAACTGGATACAAAATGTTCACATTGGTTCATCAGCGAGAGCTACGAAAAAACGAAACGTATCCAAAATATTATTTGCTGCCATTAAAGTAAATTAAACGACCGGCCTGCCTCCCGGCTTCATTTGATTTGTCACTTTATTCTGATATTACGGAGAATCCGCACCAAAAATCGTAACTAACACTTCGTAGAGGTTTTTGTAAAATATCAACGAAAACCCTATAAAATGCAATTTAATCAGGATAACCGAAAGTAAACAACCTGCTCCACTTAAGTTTACTTACTTAATGTGCAAAATGTCACGTATCTTCATCCAGCGTTGCCGCTATTTGTACTTCGCGGCTGAGACTTTGGGTAGGCTGTGACCCAGCTAGGCCGGACTTTTTTTTCTTAAAATATCTTCAATGTTCACATAAAACATAGCCGAAAAGGGTACAAAAGTCGGAGAAAAACAGCAAAAATATATTTATACATCCATATTTGCAGAAAAGGGTGTCCTTGTATAATGACGATTGGCAAATATACAAATAATATAAAAAATATTTGAAGTCACTTGGTCTTTATTAACAATACAGAAAAATTAAAATAATACCACTTTAAACCTTTAATAAATTTAAATACTATAATAGATCTTAAGAAGTTTGATGCATTTTGAATGAATATCTACATCACAATTGTTGCACTTCGTAGAGGCTTTTTTGCATAACCGGCACCGTATCATTTTATTTTGAGAAACAACCAGATGCCCTAACCGATCAAATCTGGAAAAGGCATTAGGTAGAGATGACGGGCGGCTTCATATATTGTCGTTTGTAAGATTCCAATAAAAACGTAGGTAGACCAAACGTTCTGCCTTGCATAGAACCAGACCAGTTGCATAGAATTTTGTATTGAAACGTCATTACATTACATGAAAATAGGGATATGCAATGTTTTGCCTCTGATACTAATTTTCAAAAAACTAATATTTTGATCATATCTGTATATGCCTCCCATATAACTGTTACTTGGTTTGAAAATTTGAGACTGGGCGATATGTATATGCTTTTTTCCTTTCTTGGAATATCATTTTAATATTTGCAAAAAAACTACCTACGCTTCCAAAATTTGATGCTGCATTGGATTATCATTTCAACGAATAATAGCTTGACTTATTTTTAGCCGCCATATAACCAAAACTTACAAATTCTTTCTTCTTCTGAATAATTTTCGATGGGCATTTACGTAGTGTACCAATGACTTGAATTCCATTCTTAGCTCTCTCAGCTGATTTATATTGGCAAAACAGTTATCAAAAAAAAAGAGGTTTGGTTCCTTTCCAAACGATAATAGTACATTTGTATATTCGAGAACAGCCAATGCGCCTAAGCAGAGCTGCTTATAGGCTCCTTTTATGGTTGAATTGGCACCTTGGTACTGTTATATCCACTACTTGTGCTACCTATTCAAAACCTAAAAGCCGCGCTTACTGGCCTATTACGAGCAAACTGTTTGCACTGATGAATATCAAAATAAATGAACCAATGTACAATGTAATTTTTTCCATTTGGTGCGCGATCCTCGTTTTTTTAGTGGGAATAGTTATCAATGGTCTTATTTTGGTAAGCCAAACTTCCTTGTCTAAGTTTTCATTATTCATGAATATTTAAAAATATAAACTCTATTAGAATAATCGAGGTCACATCAATCTAACTTGCGCCTTTCAATATCAAAGCTAAGCTGATTTAAAATTACAATTTTATGGTTCATAAACCACTAATATTACGATTTTTAGGAAATACTAATGGCCACTACTTTGAAGTGTGTCTGTAGGCCCTAAAAACAATGATGTTTCTCAATTATCCTACAAAAATCACATTTTCATTCAAAACTTAAGAATAAACTATTAATTAATCTTACTTACTGGCTTATCAGCTTACGCCTACACTTCATACTAGTGAAGCTATTATATTATCCTCGTAGCTTTGTTGTCTTACAATTTCACTGCTAATACTGAGCAGAGCTAAGGCGATGCGCGTGTCTTCTAAGCTAAAGTCCAGAACCTGTTTTTACTCAGCTTCAATTTTGAAAATGACCATTCTCTACTGCTGCTTGTGACCCTACGTAACAGCTACCTTCTTAAGGCAATTTCAATATTAGGAAATACCAACCTTCAATGTTTTTTTTTCTTAGATGATCTTCTACATTCACCTCTTCTGACTATTTAATTTTTATCGTATTTTTTTAACTTATGTTGAAAAAACTTGAACTGAACCAATTGATTTATCATCTATGATAGGAGAAAACTTTGAGTTCGAAATTTGTCTGATGAGGTTGGCTCAATCTCTGATACTGGGGCACAGGCAAGAGACGACAAATGCTTGTTTCGCGTTTTCGCTCTGTTTAATTCCCAAACTCTGTGCAATCAGAATCACCTAACTCAGAAGATTTATGCCGATCGCATCATGTACTTATGAAGCTTATTAGCGACGCGAAGACGACGCGGCGACGCCAGCACTAAGGCGGCAATATTCATGTCCAATCTAGGGTCTGTAGAATTTCACTACTTTTGTTCACTTAACCCAAGATACTATGCATAGCCCCATTTCAAACTTTGGCATTTTGCAAACTTAGAGCAGTAACACTTGATTTTCCTGAACCTTCTTTTTCCTGTGAATTTTCAAAAAGCTATTTTTTTATTTCTCTGTAGCATCACAAAAGGGCATCTGCCTCTGCATAACCAACGGTTTGCTGCTGTTTGTTTTGGCATGGATTTGCCAGTGTTGGCCTTTTTCAAGCAATATCTTTAAAGATTATATCTATTAGTTGACGCCGCCGTAAAATATATATAAAGTTCTTCCAAAAATGCAAACACTTAGAGCACTCAGACAGCACTCAGCATCAATCTGCCAAGTGAATGCCCATCGCAAGGTACTCATAGTGCTAATTTGTTTTCTGCCAGTAACAACGTAGTGCTGGCAGTCTTTGTGATGCAGACCCACAGGCTGTAGCCTAGGTAACCTATGCTTCAATCCTGCCCTGTTGTAATTACACATTCAAAGTACTGATTCATTTAACGAGTATTTAATGTAATTAATCGCAGTTCAAACTAGTGCCATTAGGTGTAAGATAAATGCGATTATAAGCATATAAGTATTATAAACAAACTTTTTTAATGTGTTGTTCACAAATTTTCCATTGTTCCTTCGAATCCTTCGGTCTACTATTGTTCTAAAAATAATCCAGTGGGTAATTGAATATTACAAATTCATTTTCTATTCTTTGCCGATGCCATTCCGATAAAATTATCACATTTTCTCTTAACTTCTAGTATTCTCTTACTTGGGTAAATTGCATTTTCTACGGAATTATCGCTTCGCAAAAATTTGATTTGGAAGACGACGGAAAGCTGTCTGCTTTGACTGCTCTTTAGCGAAGTTTCGCGAAGCTAAAAGGTGGTTAATTAAGTACTCTATTAGGGACATAATTAAAAAGTACATTTATTGCAGATCCTTTTATTACTTATAACGATGTTAAAGTCACATTGAAACTTTAAATATATGATAAATTCAGGGCTAAACAATAGTTCGATATAGTGTAACTCATTCCCGGTTACACACGCAAAGTTAACTTTAAAAAGCCCAGCAGACTTAAATTTTCCTTTTTGGCGTATATTATAAGTATTTATCATAAAAATTTCTTGACACTACATGTAATAAGCATAATTATTCATAATCATGATTGAGTTGAAACAGGCGAGCTTCTTTCAAAATAAATGAAATTCAAAATATTTTGATCTCATTTGCAAAAATTATTTGGCAAAACAGTGCGTATAGACCAGGAAATCCTCTAGCGCCACTCAAATACAGGTTACCGCGTTACCGTCGAACTCAAAAGACAAGATGTTGGACGAAGGGTGAAAGCCTCTTTTCCTACGAAAACATTTTATTAAAAAGGTTTTATTTAATTCAATAGATTTTACTTTCGTAAAGGTTTACTACATATACGTATTTAAAACGGCAGCTGGAGCTTAGACTGCGCTAAGGGGTAATTTATACACAAATTCAGCAAACGTTTATTGCATACCATGTGGCACAGATCAAAGGTTAGTTGACAATTGAAAATTGCTGGCGTTAGCGTTACTGAGATTGAGAACAAACGAGATGTGTAATACATGTGGTTCACATAATATTGCTTATAAAGGGTGTTTCAATAAGAATGATATGATTTTTGAACGATATGGTAGCTATGGTAATAAAGTTGTACCTGTTACTAGTTGTCATTTATGTTCAGTATACTCTAAGAATTTATTATGGCTAAATCTAAATACGTGCATGAAGAACGTTTGGTTAATTGTCAAAGATTTTATGAAAATAGACGTTCTTTTGTGTGAGCACTTCGCAAAAACTTTGGTCCAAATAATCACTTTTCTTTGCTTGCCATTCGATGCATCGTTGAGAAATTTTAAAATAATTTTACTCTTCGTGATTTAAAAACCCCACAAAGACGTTAAATGCCAGAACTGTTGGGAATATAGCTGCTGTAAGAGCTAGTGTTGCTGAGCATCCAAATTTATCAATTCCTCGTCGTGCTGGAAAGTTAAGTCTTAAAAACACCACAACTTAATGGATTTTGCAAAAAACTTGAATTTACACCCGTATAAGATTGTTTGGACTCAAGAACATAAGCCACTGAACCATCGTCGGCGCCGAGAATTTAGAACAACTTGAAACGTATTCTTTCAGATGAAGCTTATTTTTGGTTAAGTGGATATGTTAACAAGCAAAATTACAATTTTATACACTGTGGTCCGTTATGAATGCGTCGTATTACAACTGTAGATCCTAGACGTCAAAATATTGCGATTTAGCTAAATTTACCTTAATACCAAAATCGATAATTACCGAGATACAGGGGGTCAAATTTAAAATATATTTTTTTGGTTTTAATTAATTTTTTCATAAGTACCTGACTGATCTTGCTTAAAATTGGTACGTGGGGTTTTTTTGGAGTAGAAAATAAAAATCTAGTATCTATTTTGGTACACTTGATAGGGGGCGCCCCCTACCGACCGCTCTGTCTATTAATGAGGCACTAACTTTTTTCTGCGTAACTGTTCAGCCATTCTGATAACAAAATATCATTCTCCTATGTTTTTTCGATAAAAAAAGTATTCTTGATTTAATTCGATTTAACACTCCGTTTCCGAAAAATTTAGAGTTTGGTCATGACGGAAAAATGTAGTTGCCTAACAATACTTTAAAAAGAATAACAATAATAAGCAATGTAATAATAACAAATCTACACATAACGCGAAAGGCCTTTAACAACTACGAACTATTTTAACTATTTTTCATTAAATACCTACCGTCTTACATTAAATACGGTACCTTCTTTCTCCCGAATGGTAATATTCTCTGTAGAAGATTTTCCCGTGTTAAAATTTCTCGCTTATAAACCATGTCTTTTAGATGGCCTAAAAAGTGAATATCTAAAGGATTAAGATCGGGGCTTCGAGTAGGCCAATGTCCACGTGTGAAAAACTATCATCTAAAAAGTTTCGAACCAGTAGAGGATAATGGGCAGGCGCTCCATCGTGCATGTATCTTGCCTAATTGACAATGAAATTTCATCTAATAAGGTTGGCAAATCGTTTTGCAAAAACTGCAAATAGTCTTCAACATTAAGTCGCGCTGGCAGTTCAAATGACCCAACAATAAAGTCCCCGATAATGTCATACCAAATATTTATCGAAAATTCGTGCTGAAAATGTCTTTCCCTAACCAAATAAAGGTTTTCCTGTTCCCAAACATGATTGTTTCTCCAATTAAAAACACCACGTCTCGTAAGTCGCCTCATCCGTAAACGACACTTTACTGAAAACAACAGCTTCATTTACTTGCTTGTCTAGTAAAAAGTTGCAAAAGGTTAATCTTGCAGGCAGGTCATGAGGTAATAAATTCTAGACGGGGTTTAAATGATAAGGATAAAGTCCCTCATCATGAATAATTTTAAAAATTGTTGTTTTATTTATTCCTGTTGCTGCACGTAGACGTCTTGTGCTTATTAAGGTATTTTCCACTACCCACACCAAGATTTCTTCTTCCTTCTCCACACTTAAAATTTTTGAACGACCAACTCTTTGCCGTGGTCGAAATTCACCCGTTTCACTTAATCATCTAAAAAGACTTTGAAAAAGATTATGGTCTGGTTGCCTGCGATTCGGGTTACATTATCAAAAATCTCCTGGCTGCGGCACGGCCACTTTAATTGGCTTGAGCATAAACGGAAATCATGTCTCACAATTCAGCATTTGTGAAAGCGTTATGCCTCGGCATTTCTTATAAGTTTATGAGTTTACTTAATGTAAAAACAGCAAAAACGTGCTTTCAAATTACCTTTGACGCATACTATCATGCGTTGTCGGTTGTCGATGTTATGTAAAATAATATTGTTGACAGTATCAACATTAAATCACAATGCATTAAATAATTTGAGTTTCAATTTCTCAAAACGGATTATTAAATCGAATTAAAACAAGTATACCTTTTTCATCTAAAAAACATAGGAGAATCATATTTTGCAATCAGAATGGCTGAACAGTTAAGCAGAAAAAATTAATAGGTAAAGCGCTCGGCAGGGAGCGCCCCCTATCAAGTGTAACAACATAGAGCCAGATTCTTATTTTTCACCCCAAATAACCCTCACGTACCAATTTTGAGCAAGATCAGTCAGATACTTATGAAAATATTAATTAAAACCAAAAACTATATTTTAACTTTGACCAAGACTTTGACCCCCTGTATCTCGGTAATTATCAATTTTGGTATTGAGGTATATTTAGTTAAATCGCAAAATATTTTTACGTCTATAATCTACGATTAAAATATGACGCATTCATTACGGACTACCCTGTATGTGGAAACAATCTACAATAGATTCACAAGAAGTAATTGTATCCACTAAAGGTTACTGTATGGTGTGGTTTATGGCAAGGTGACATCATCGGACCATTTGTTTTTCAAAATGGGGGAGCAGATGCAGTTACAGTGAATGGTGAACGATACCAACAGATGGTAAGAATATTTTTGTGGTTAAATTTAGATGCTCTTGACTTGAAGGATATGTGGTTCTAAAACATATCACTATGGTCATGACGCTATCGACGTATAGCAAGAACGGTTTGGCAAAAATTTGGTTGCATCTGAAATCATTTTAATTGTATGTCATTTTAAAGTCATTCTTATTGGAAAATCCTTTCTAAGGTTTTTGTATCCTTTAATGAACCACATACTGTCTTTTACTCAGATATTTGACAATTTTTAAGAATATTTGTAGTTACTGCACTATGTACTTACGTACAAACCATTTCTAAAGGCGCATGTCAAAACGCCTACAAAACTGGGCACTATTATTCGCAGTCAATTCATTCATGACAATAATCAAAAAATTTATATAATGAGCTGTTGAAAAGTGAGATCATAAAACCTATATTGAAAATAAGGTTCCCTCCGAACTCATTAATAGATAAAAATACTCTAGGTGAAAAGACATCCGAAAATCCTTACCATAGATTGAACTTATTTTCAGCAATAGAATGTGTAAAAACAGCATTAAAACAAGTCGTTCAAGACGTAACAGCTTTAAATACTAGGTATATCCTCGGGAAATGACTATTTTGTGATACGAATATAAATTTTCCATCGCTTGTCTTCCGATATGATTACATTGTAGTTTCTGAATCACCATACCCATCGATAAGTTTTTAAAGCATGAAGTTTTTTATACTCAACCCGAGTCTGCTATTGCACTTCGATGCTTACTCATTCTGTTTTCCGTATCCTTCGAATACGTCCAAAAATCGTGTTTAGTTTTGTGTTTGTGAAATAAAATGTCGAAAAGAAGGGCACATATATTGTCCAGTTCCTCAAGTAAGTGTTAATAAATTGTCTATATAGAACTAGTCCGATGGCCTAATATTTACGAACAATAAATGGTCGTTGATTAGTTGTTCTGGGGTTCGTTTATGCTTGTTTAGGTTAATCAATTTCCTATATAGTAGGCCGAGGGCCAAATATCTACGTGCAATGATACAATGTACAGTTAATAAGTTGTATTGAGGTTTGTGTAAGATTAGGTTTTGTTAAAGAATAATATATATAATGTGGCTAAATTAAGAGATTGCTATCTGGGCGGTTTGTTGTCACAAAAAAACAAGTATAATATAGGGTTTCACGAAAACCAAAAAAAAATTAGTAGTGCAAAATGTAGTGGGCCCCGGGGCCCGATTAGCTAGGGTATAGAAAGATAAAAAGAAGTAGTCTGTACCGAGTACGTGAAATGTAAAGTTTAGACATGAGATTAAAAATAAAATAGCTGGATTTCATTTAGTAGAACATAATCAATTTTTATTTTCGGTCTTTCATTTGTTTACGTAAGCTCACTAATTACAACTAGACTATTTTAAGTAATTAGAATAAATAAAAAACCTTGCATAACAGCCGAGGGCTTATTAAATTCATATTCATGCAGTTTTTCAGTAAGGCACATTACGTTGACGTAACCGAGAGAAATAGAAATAAAAGTACATAGGCCGAGGGCCTTGTAATTTGCGTACGAATAGCACTCGATCATTTTTTTTTCTTGCCGAGGGCAATAGAAAAAGAATACGTCCCGGCAGAGGGCTTCGCAATACAAAAAATTGTTATTATTATTCTTATTATAAATTATTAATTAGTTAAGCTTATGGTCGAGGACCTAAATATTTGACTTCCCCACAAAGAGTTGGTTAGATTGAGTTAGATAGTGAATAGCACTCAATCGAAAAATTCTTGCTGGGGGCATAGAAAAAGAATAGGTTTAGGCCGAGGGCTTCGCAATACAAAAAAGTTTTTAATATCATTTTTATTATAAATTATTAATTGATTAAGCCTAGGGTCGAGGACCTAACTATTCGGCCTCCCCACAAAGAGTTGGCCAAATTAAATTATATAGTGCGTAGGCCGAGGGCTTCACAATACAAAAAATTCTCAATATTATTTTCATTAGAAATTATTAATTGATTAAGCCTAGGGCCGTGGACCTAACTATTCGACTTTCTAACAAAGAGTTGGTTAGATTGAGTTAGATTGTGCATAGGCCGAGGGCATTATAATTTGCATACAAATAGCACTCAATCGAAAAATTCTTGCCGAGGGCATAGAAAAAGAATAGGTTTAGGCCGAGGGCTTCGCAATACAAAAAAAAATTAATATTATTTTTATTATAAATTATTAATTGATTAAGCCTATGGTCGAGGACCTAACTATTCGACTTCTCCACCAAAAATTGGCTATTGACTTTCTAAGAAGTGATCGTTTATTATGCCAACTCCAAACTTGTCACCGCCAAATGATAATCAGATACATTTTGTGTGTATAATATTTCCCCTGTTTATGCAGCAATAATCAATTCCAATAGGGACAAAAACAGTATATATTTCTAGTATGGTCATGGACCTATTTAATTAATATTGCTATCATAGACTGACTCCTTATTGTCTGCAAAATAGCTGTATATTTTACAGGGTGTTAGTTGTTTTGACTAAAATATCACCCGCAGACTATTGTCTGCAAAATAGCTGTGTACTTTACAGCCTGTTAGCTGTTTTGACTAAAATATCACCCGCAGACTATCGTCTGCCACATAGCTGCATACTTTACAGGATGTTATGGCAAAATATATTTGGCATTAACGCCGTGGGCCATACTTTCTGAGGGATAGCCGTGGGCTATTCAGCAAATTCTATCATCACTTAAGCGATTAAAAGGCTGTGAGCCAACAGTATATATTTTAATATGGTCGTGGACCTATTTAATTAAGAATGCAATCATGGACTCCTTATTGTTTGCAAAATAGCTGCATACTTTACAGGGTGTAAATTGTTTTGACTAAATTATCTCCTGAAGAGTCTTGTTTGTAAAACAGCTGTATACTTTACAGGGTGTTAGTTATTTGACTAAATATTATTGTGTGCAAATTTAATTACTTGCAAAGGTTCCTACAACACCAATTGGGCTAACAACACCAACCATTTGTCAGGCTTGGCTGATGCACTTTACTGTTTTGCAATGTGTATAATGCTCCTAAATGATTTAGGAATTATTATAAATACAGAAAATGTCAGTTAATACCATCATAAAAATAACTTACCTGGGATTTACTTATGGCTTAATTCAGAGGACCGTTTCTTTACCTCTTAAGAAAATGAATTCAATAAAAGAGGCAATTAAAAAATATATTAACAAGTCAGGTACTACGATTCGAGATTTTGCAAAAATTATTGGTGTTTTGGTAGCAGCGACTCCTGCCGTTCCTCAGAGTCGTCATCGTATCAAAAGACAAGGCCACGCAAAATTTAAAGCCTTAAAAGGAAAGTCGTACATGACAGAATATTAATTTCAAAAGATACAAAGCAAATTATTACCTAGTGGATAGACAATCTAGAATATACTATAAATCTGAAGCCTAGTACGTTTTCATTGGAATTTTGGATTTTTTTATGCTACAGGCTGGGGTGCCTATTGTAACGGCCAAAAATGTCGCGAGTTTTGGGAAGAAGCCGACAAGTCTAACCATATTAATTACCTTGAAGTTAAAGCTGCTTCTCATGGCTTACAATTCTTTACTAAATCAAATGGAAATATTAGAGTCTTACTTAGAATCGATAATAAGGCGGCAATATCCTGCATTAATCGTGGGGAAAGCGTAAAATATCGCAACTTAACCAATATAACCTTTCAAATTTTAGACTGGTGTGAATAAAACGTATAACACTCTTCGCATCTTATATCACTTCAACAGAAAAACGGAAGCCGATAAGGCATCAAGACAAACTTCCATTGAAACAGAATACGAACTAAACAAGTGGCGTGGCCACTCGTGCCTGCGGCTCGCGCGAGGCCCTTCAAACCTCGTTTGTGTGCCCTTCGGTCTCACATTAATGCCACGCTCCTACTCGTACCGTAGCCTATAATTAGAAAGCCCTTATAATTAGAGTTACCAATCGCTAGTCTAATTTTACCGTGATAAATTTCTGATTGGTTGCCATGGTAACCGACTTGTCAACGTCAATCATTTACGTTAATTTCTTTTTAATCTTTACCTAAATACCGAATATCAAACCTCTAAGTCGTACGATTGACGAATTATGACGATTTTTTACTTTTTTTGGTTACCATAGCAATCAATTTTTTTAGTATCAAATTAAGCTTCATAAACAATCCTATGTACCATACTATATCCTTTATCAGTGATATACATATTATTAATTGGTTGCTATGGTAACCATGTTGTCAACAAAAAATGCTAACATACTTTCACCTCTACTTATAAATTGGCATCGAAAAAAAGAAAAGTTGGTCCTTGTTTACACGCACAAAATGGCAAGAAACAGTAACTTGTCCTGTTTTTACACCCTGTATATTAACAGATCGTAACCAAAATCAATAGGCTTCGAGGGTTTGTGGACCTCTACCTCTATGCCAAATTTCCAGCGATCTTCAAAATTGCGACCTGTAAATGCCAAAAACGGTAACTTTTCCTATTTTCACACCCTGTATATAAACCGATCGTAGCCAAAATCAATAGGCTTCGAGGGCTTGTGGACCTCTACCGCTGTGCCAAATTTCAAGTCGCTCTCTTCAAAATTGCGAACTGTAAATGCCAAAAAACGGTAACTTTTCCTATTTTCACACCCTGTATATTTACCGATCGTAGCCAAAATCAATAGGCTTCGAGGGTTTGTGGACCTCTACCTCTACGCCAAATTTCAAGTCGCTATCTTCAAAATTGCGACCTGTGAATGCCAAAAAATGGTAACTTGTCCTGTTTTCACACCCTGTATATTAACAGATCGTAACCAAAATCAATAGGCTTCGAGGGTTTGTGGACCTCTACCTCTATGCCAAATTTCAAGTCGCTATCTTCAAAATTGCGACCTGTAAATGCCAAAAAACGGTAACTTGTCCTGTTTTCACACCCTGTATATTAACTGATTGTAACCAAAATCAACAGGCTTCGAGGGTCTGTGGACCTCTACCTCTATGCCAAATTTCAAGTTGCTATCTTCAAAATTGCGACCTGTAAATGCCAAAAAACGATAACTTGTCCTGTTTTCACACGCTGTATATTAAGCGATAGTATCCAAAATCAATAGGCTTCGAGGGTTTGTGGACTTCTAACTTTATGCCAAATTTCAAGTCGCTATCTTCAAAATTGCGACCTGTAAATGCCAAAAAACGATAACTTGTCCTGTTTTCACACCCTGTATATTAAGCGATCGTATCCGAAATCAATAGGCTTCGAGGGTTTGTGGACTTCTAACTTTATGCCAAATTTCAAGTCGCTATCTTCAAAATTGCGACCTTAAATGCCAAAAACACGGTAACTTCTCCTGTTTTCACACCCTGTATAACAATTAGAGCAAAAGAGCAAAGGAACAAAAATACGTGTCTTACCGAATACTATCATTTGACATAAAATAAAGAATATTATCCTTGTTTACACGGACAAAAATGGCAAAAAACCGTAACTTTTCCTGTTTTCACACCCTGTATAACAATTAGAGCAAAAGAGCAAAGAAACAAAAATACGTGTTTTACCGAATACTTTCATTTGACATGAAAAAAATGAAAAGTTGGTCCTTGTTTAATGCCAAATATGCCAAAAAACGGAAACTTGTCCTGTTTTAACACCCTGTATATTAACCGATCGTAACCAAAATCAATAGGTTCCGAGGGTTTATGGACCTCTACCTCTATGCCAAATTTCAAGTCGCTATCTTCAAAATTGCGACCTGTAATTGATTTCATCACATACACACACACACACACATACAGACAAAAAATCAAATTTTTTTTTTCGATTCCAAGTCGATTGGTATAAGTTTCAGAGCGATCCGACGTACCGTTACGAAGTTTTTGTCCCGATTGGTCTCGCCCTATAGAAAGCCCATATATAATTGTGGGCTTTCTAACAAGTGCCGTGGCCACTCGTGCCTGCGGCACGCGCGAGGCCCTTCGGGCCTCGTTTGTGTGACCTTCGGTCACACATTTTTATTGCCACGCTCGTATCCGTACCGTGGCCTATAATTAGAAAGCCCTTATAATTAGAGCTACCAATCGCTAGTCTAATTTTACTGTGATAGTTTTCTAATTGGTTGCCATGGTAATCTTTACCTAAATACCAAATATCAAATCTCTAAGTCGTACGATTGACGAATTATGACGATTTTTTACTCTTTCTGGTTACTATAGCAATCATTTTTTTAGTATCAAATTAGGCTTCATAAACAATCCTAAGTACCATACTATATCTTTTATTAGTGATATACATTTATATTAATTGGTTGCCATGGTAACCGACTTGTCAACGTCAATTGTTATTTTTTTTTTAATTTGACCAAAACAAAAATACGTGTTTTACCGAATACTTTCATTTGACATAAAAAAAAAGAAAAGTTGGTCCTTGTTTAATGCCAAAAATGCCAAAAAACCGTAATTTGTCCTGTTTTCACACCCTGTATATTAACCGATCGTAACCAAAATCAATAGGTTCCGAGGGTTTGTGGCCCTCTACCTCTATGCCAAATTTCAGGTCGCTATCTTCAAAATTGCGACCTTTAAATGCCAAAAAACTGTAACTTGTCCTGTTTTCACACCCTGTAGATTAACCGATCGTAACCAAAAATCGACAGGCTTGGTTTATGGACCTCTACCTCTATGCCAGATTTCAAGTCGCTATCTTCAAAATTGTGACCTGTAAATGCCAAAAAACCGTAACTTTTCCTGTTTTCACACCCTGTATAATAATTAAAGCAAAAGAGCAAAGGAACAAAAATACGTGTTTTATCGAATACTTTCAGTTGACATAAAAAAAGTGAAAAGTTATATAGTATATTAATCGATCGTAACCAAAATCAATAGGCTTCAAGGGTTTGTGGACTTCTAACTTTATGCCAAATTTTAAGTCGCTATCTTCAAAATTGCGACCTTAAATGCCAAAAAACGGTAACTTGTCCTGTTTTCACACCCTGTATATTAACCGATCGTTGCCAAAATCAATAGGTTCCGAGGGTTTGTGGACCTCTACCTCTATGCCAAATTTCAAGTCGCTA
>MU189776.1:0-39772 GCA_016904865.1 Pissodes strobi | reverse complement strand
TAGAACTTCTACTCTATTTACTCTGTTGGACCTTATCAAAGATATCGCCGCATCAGTGTCAACAGTAATTGTTATCGCTCTTCCGTTGATCTTTCCTTTAATAGTTAGGCTATCGGCGGCTTTTCCTAGTCTTTTTGTGGAGACGATCCTGGGGGCTTTATCTTCTTTGGCCAACACCCGCCCCGCAATGTTGACTAATTGAAGTTTTCCTGATTTGATTTGGAGGCCCTAGCGTCTCTGGATGGAGAGTCTCTTTTGAAATGCTCAGTCCTGCCACATCTATAGCACTGATTTGATGTATTTCGGTTACGTGGCCTATCTTCTATTGGCTCCCAGAATCTTCCCGTGGTTTGAAGAACTTCCGTTTGTTTCTTAAAAATTTCGCATATCTCAGTTAATTCACAGCTGTCTGCTTTTCTTCCTGGATGGATACTGCTCTGATTTTTGGCTTGGAGATGTTACAGACCGCCTCGATTTCTAGGGCTCTACCCAAAGCTTCACTGTTATCAAATTTGGCTAGACGTAGCATTTTCTGAGTTTCTGGATCCCTGATACCATCCACGAAATATTGGGCAGCAAGTTCCTCTTGAAATTCTTCCGTTGCCTAACCCAAACTAACCCAAACTAACTCAAACTCTTGCAGGTTTTCACCAGGCTTCTGATGTCGGGACTTTACTTATGCCTGATAGAGTTGTCTTCTGTGTTGGTCTCCAAATCGTCTCTCCAGGACAGCTACAAGTATGTCATATTTCCCTTGTTGGGAATTGGTCTTCAGTAGTTTCAGGGCAGATCCCCGAAGCGCTACCACTAGTGATGTAGCCATTTCTTCATTATTCCAACCGTTGGCAATAGCAGCGGCTTCAAATTGTCTTTTGTACATTGTCCAGGATGTTTGACCGTCATGGGTTGGAGGTTTGATGTTTTGTCCTGAGGCGAATGCCCTCTCGGTGGGTGCTTGATGTTTTAGTCTGGTAAATTCTGCTTGTAGATTCTTCACTTCTTTCTGTACGTCTCCTACTTCTTTTTGTATATTGTTTACTTCTTTTTCAAATTTCTCATTTTGTCCGTCCAATATTTTCTGTAATTTTCCTTGCTCGCCTACAATTACATCCAGCATCCATTTCTGAAGCTGGTCCTGCTCTGCTTGCCTTTTTTCTTCCTGGTCTTGTAAAATTTTTTGAAGCCGGCCATGTTCTACTTGTCTTTTGTCTTCTTGGTCTTGCAAAATTTTCTGAAGCCGGTCGTCCTGCTCTTTTTGTCTTTTATCTTCCTGGTCTTTTAAAATTTTCTGAAGCCGGTCCTGTTCTGCTTGTCTTTTACGTTCATCTTCTTCCCGATCCGCTTGTCTTTTATCTTCTTGATCTTGAAAAATTTTCTGCAGCCGGTCCTGTTCTGCTTGCCTTTGGTTTTCTTGGTCTTGTAAAATTTTCTGTAGCCGGTCCTGTTCTGCTTGCCTTTTACGTTCATCCTCTTCCCGATCCGTTTGCTTTTTATCTTCTTGATCTTGAAAAATTTTCTGCAGCCGATCCTGTTCTATTTGTCTCTCAGCATTTAGATTTTCCATGAAATCGGCCAACATTTTATTAATTTGCTCCATTTCTGCCGTTTGTTGCCTTGTATTGACCATAGAATGTTATAAACTTTTACCAGAATCCACCAATCAAACGGTCTCTTTGACGTACTTGTACCTCTTCTTTCCTCGAAAAATACTTCGCAAGTCCGGTCCCTTCGCAATCCGACTTCTGACACCAAATGTTACGTTTTTCCCGTGGGTTCTTAACAGAATTACAACTTTGCTATTTTCAACTAATACTCTCTTTATTCACTACCACTGTATACAATTTAACACTCTATACTACTCTTATGACTTTACAACTAATGTCTATTCAACACTCAATGATTAACTGAACTGAACTAACTAACCGACTTAGGTCTGCTTATATATAATCTCAAATCTATCACGAATATTCCGGAAGTATTCCGAGGCCACTCTACATGATCTCGACGAGGCCATCGAGATAATTCCAGCTATCCCGAAACTTCGCGGCGGGCCGGTCGATGGTTCATACAGACAGAGAAGCGAGGGGCACGGCGGGGCGGCTAGTTCTATAGGGTAGCACAAAAACGTTCGGATGGTTGTTAGTCGTGACAATATAAATCAAACAAAAATATTTCTCACTTTTAATCTTTGCCATTCTGACATTTAAAACTTGCTGACTTACGAACATAAAAAACAGTTTTTTGTTATGTTAGGACAAGTATGATTGATTGGTGAAATCAAATTGTCCTGCAGTGAACCGTCTTTATGCGAATCGTCTTTGGGCAAATTTTCACCTTCACCTAGGCCCATTTTTATAGTTTTCATTACAGCCAAGAATACAACACTTTTGAGGCATAATTACACTGTGTATCAGTTACCACAAAACTAGCCGAAACCGAGATAAAAACATAAAATTTAACACGAACTTATAAACTGTGCTGTAAACAAAATCAACAGATCTTTAAGTCCGAAATATAAGGTTATACGTAGTTTAAAACTCGCCTAACAATACAATTCGTATACCTAAATATACAACGAATTATTAGATACAAGTTGCACGCACTTAAATGCGCATAAATAGTTCGGATTTTAGAAAAATGCAAGAAAATGACACTAATTACCGCAGCCATTATCGGCAAATTTGCCAACTAAGCGGTTGTTTTGCTTATTCTTTATATTAAATCGTTTAGATAATGCGCTGTTGCTATAAGGAAAATATCATTTTAGGAAAGTGGGCGAACAAGGTAGTATTTTTAGATAATTAAATAAATAAATTGCCAAATACCATATTATGA
Source organism: Pissodes strobi (assembly GCA_016904865.1). Taxonomy (NCBI): domain Eukaryota; kingdom Metazoa; phylum Arthropoda; class Insecta; order Coleoptera; family Curculionidae; genus Pissodes; species Pissodes strobi. Next base: position 36,937 of record MU189776.1, on the reverse strand, counting down.
AAACATGAAGGAACATCTTATGGAAATAAATGTTTTCTTACTATTGGAGAAATTGTAATGCAAGAGGTACATTCTTTATATACAGGCATCCTTATATTCGCTACTATCTAGCAATGTTGTAAACAATTGCTCCTCGATCACGATTACCCTTCCACCTGCAAACCCCCCTCCTACATCTTCGCTCCAAATCGCAAAGGCCCACATGCATGACGTCACGAGTTAAAATTTTGTGAGCACGTTGTCCTTTTGTAGAGATGTTGTTGATTGGGTCCGTTATACCCCCACGCTATATGGAAGGGCTCTCTAATTTCACCTTTATTTGCTGAGATTTTTATGGCTGATTTTGAACAGCATTTATTCAACACCAACAATTCATTAATCAGAAATATATTTTGTTGTGGTAGATATGTGGATGACATATTTTGCATCTTTACAGGAACCAACAAAAACTTAGATACCTTTTTAACATTTTTAATTTCCCTAAATAATATAATTCAATTTACCCTGGAAAAAGAATCCAACAACATTTTAAACTTTTTGGACATAAAGATTACAAAGACAAGAGATTCGCTTAAATTTGATATATATAGGAAACCTGCTATATAGTCTAAGTAGGAAACCAACAAAAACAGATGCAATAATTCACAAAGACTCTAACCAATCTTGGCAAGTAAAAGTTTCTGCTTTTCATAGTCTCATCCATAGACTTTTCAGCTTTCCATAAAAAGTGTTCCCACATTTTTGCCTCTCCAACCAAAATGAGACAACTCAAAATGCGAGAAGCAAAAGTCCTCATGAAAACTATGCGCTAATGAGTTTCAACCCTGCCCTTCTTCCCAATTTCAAACTTTTATTGACCATTGGATATTTGCCATCTTGCTAGAGAACCAGCTTTATCACACACAACAAAATAAGGAAACAAGTAAGATACCAAAAACTACATAATATCTATGTTATTAGGAAATATTTTAAATAATTAGTATCTGAGTGAGTCGCTTGATGGTTTGATCGTGCACCAAATATTTGTATTCCAGTGTGGAAAGTCCACTGAGCTTATCTGATATCATATGTTGACTTTAATCTAAATATAGGTTCTTTGAAGTTTATTTTACTCCTTTGGTGTGTGCACATTTCTTGTTTCTACCATGAATAAAGATATCAATATGACAACGAACGAACGAACAATTTGACGAATTAAGCTTTAAATCAATATCAAATTCTATTGTTGCAATTTCTTGGTTTTGAGTTCTATAATTCCAGTGTAAAGAATCTCGGTTAAGAGGCTAGGTTAGTGTTTAAAATTTTATAGAAAATGTAAATATTAGTGGCGGCACATTAAAATTTAAATCGCTTCAGTGAGTGTTTTAAATTAATTATCCCTTAATTAACCTAGGGAGTATTTCTAAAAGAACTCACACAAAATTTGCCTGCATCAAAAATCAACATCACCAACTCTCTCCACTCGTACAGGGTGGCCCCCTTATTATAACCTAATACCTATCCGTTTATTTAATGAATTACAGGTTTTTGAAAAAGAGTTAATAAAAAAGTGCTTTGGGTTAATTTACATTTTTAATTTATTCTATTTTTATTGTATTGTCGGCTAGCATCCACTTCCATTTTTAAATAGGATAGCCTATACGAGTATATTATTATAAGTTTAGAGAGTGCCTTTAAAGACGAGGTCAACGATATTTAATAATATGGGTCTGTAACACAACGGTTCGGATGTATTGGCGTTTTTATTCAATTTTTGACCTATGGTTAAATACACATTTTTTTAATTTGTTTTTGTCTAATAAAATAAAGAAGTTTACTTTATCTAAAAATTTTACAGTGCTACCATGTTTCGTGTATCGTAAATTTTTCTTGTATTTTTTTAAATATAACCCCCTGTATATTACGTTAAATCTACATAGAACATGCTTTCAACGATATACGAGTCACAGTTTCAGACTTTCAACTATTACATTCGTAGCCTGGTAAAAATAAATAAAAATACATTTTATATACCTACCCTAAATATAACAATAACAAAAAAAATAATAAATTACTAGTTTTAAAAGTTTTCTATACATTCCCACCATCTTGAATTATACAGTATACAGGCTCTAAATGGTTAATCGCATTTACTACAAAGTCTGTATAATTTAAATAATTTATATCCTCCCTAATTTTCTCTTTTAATTCGTTTAATGGGTTTGGCCCATCTTTATGTAAAACTTTTTTTTACTGTAGCTTACAAAAAGTAATCCATCGATGTTAAATCTGGACATCTGGCGGATCATTAAAAGCGCCCGTTTCTCCCAATCTATTTACCATATTTTTGATTCAGAAAATCCCTGATTTGTTTGTTTTAGTGATGCGGTGCTCCCCCCATCTTGCTGTTATATTAAATTTCCCATTCAGCAGATGTTTTGCAGTATTGCTACTTGAATTTTGTTTTGTAGTAATTCCAAATGTTTAACCACTTTTAAGTTTTGTTAAAAAAATATTGGTCACTAAATTTTACTCCTACAAACAGCACACCATACTTTGTTTTCATGAAACCAGAATGAAAGTGGGCAATTAAAAATAAATAAGCTATATTCTGAATATAATCATTATCAAGTCTGCAACTAGAGATCCATGTTTTTATATATCGTTGAAGTCGTCTTTTAATTTTCTATTATTTAGATCCAGGGTAATATAGACTTTACGATACGCGAACCATGGCAGCATTGGAACATTTTGAAAAAAATATTCGTGATTGTGTGAACTACTAAAAAGCATAAACCTACTAATTAAATATCACCCTGTCCTAAGTTTGAACTTGAACTTGAAAAATGTTACATAAACATTCACAGTTAATTATAAACAACTAGAGCGTTCGACGGGAGCGATTTTAATCCTTAACGTTGCGGCCATCAGCATTTTGTAGAATATAAATAGGCAGGCAAACGCCAAATTCATCAGGCTTTCAGGTCTCTCTCAACTCCGCTCAACCTAGCTGGGTATAACACACAGGTTCGTACACTTCTAGTTGTTCTATCCCACAACCTCAATATCTGTGAACACCTACGAGTGAAGTATTAAAATTTCCAGTAAAGGAATTTTTGGGGATTTTTAAAAGTAGTGCAAGTGCCTTAGAAATCTGTGACAGACTTAAATTAAAAACGCTAAAAGACTTACCATATAAATATCAAAACAAATACATAAATAAAAGACAACCCAGCTCACATAAACTTTATTAATAAAACAGTGACCAAGGGCCTAGAAGCACTTTGAACTAAGCCTCCCTCGAGAAGACATGCATTTAGTATTAATTGGGTATAGTGTAAACTCTTAATTAATCTATAAACATAAACACGCATTTATTAATATACTCTAACCGTTGTTAAGTTTGTTTGTAAATAAACTTGTTATTGTTTTTATCAACGTGTCTCCTTTATCATCTCTTCTCAATCTGACGTAGTGAAATCCCAAATCTGGGCTACTCTCCGGCACGCTAAATAAGGCGTGGCGTTACAAGTAAAAAATACAAGTCGTGACAATATATGTGCAGTTGATAAGAAAAATATAGTGATATCACTTTGAAATATTTCTATCAATATAACGAATTGCCTGGCGGTTGATATTCATGGTAGTAGTAAACTAAGATTTATTTAATTGGTCGACATAAAATATATTTACACATAATTATTGTAATAAATAGGTAAAACTATTTGTTTCAAGTAGGTTGAAGGCTAATATTTCTTTAGTTGTGCCAGTCTATAAATAATTATTAAGTGACTATCTCAATTTTTTTAACGCCCAAATACTTCCTGTCTCTTGTCGGTAATTGAGTTTGCTAATTAGTGCCGTTACGTGTGGCAAGAAAGTGTAAAGCAATTCAGGAGTATTTACCTAATGCTTACTTGCAGCATGACATATTTAGTGATTAGAGATCTATAGTAGTGAAACGCTATTTTTTACCGAATTCCATTAGTCAAAATCCATAATCAAACTAAATTGTATTTGTACATTGAATAATAAAAAACACAAATCCTGACCAGTACACAATTACAGTTGGTCTGCCATTAGGCACTTCCCACCACAAACTTATTACAATGGTTTGTGAATTGCCACTCCACACTCCTACAGAAAGATCCACCATTGTCTCGTAAAATTTGGCATTACAATTATTGTGCAAACTGGGACGATCTAAGAAACTTCTACCTAGATTTTCCTTGAGTCGACGTATGCTTTGGCACTGACGACCCGTCAGTCTGCTGCGAAGAGATTACGCAAGTAATCACCTCAGGAGTGGAAGCATACATCCTAAATTACATCAAGTTACCGTCAAAGAGAAAGCCCTGGTTCGACAGAAGATGCGAAAGAGCTGTAGGCAGGAAACAGCAAGCCTGAAAATCGTAATTACTTTGTCGAAGCGAGAGACGAATACAAACGTGTGATTAATGAAACCAAGGATGACAAACGCAATCGAAAGGATCAGGAATAAACTTTTGCAATGCCGCAGTAGCTCCAGGAATTTTTGGTCGGTAGCAAAAGCAGTAAGTAATAACTTTACAAAAACGTCCCTCCCACCTTTAACAGACGAACGCGGCATCACGGCGACTACAGCTAAGGAAAAAGCAAACTTGCTTGCCGAAATGTTTTCATCGCTTTCTACCTTAAACGTCCCCTAAGGCAAGGCTGTCCCCACCATATCTAATATCAACACTACCATGGCAGAAGTTAGGTTTCATCACCGTGATATTCGTAAAATCCTCAACGAACTAGATACGCAAAAGGCAGCAGGACCGGGCGGAATGCCTGCCATCACGTTAAAGAACTGCGCCAACGAACTAACACCAATCTTACCGCATATTACACCATATTTCTAAATAGGACTACTGGGTGTCTCTGTCAACAGCAATATGTTCTTGCATGACCACGTTGCTAACATCGCAGAATCATCCTCGCAGAATCTTGGTGCGCTATTTCGCAACAAAAGCCCTATACACCGCAGCAGCTGCTCTTGCTCTACAAAACGCAAATAAGGCCGTGCTTAGAATATTGCTCACACATCTGGAGTGCTGCACCTGAGCACACCCTAGAGCTGCTGGATTCCATTCAGAAGAGAGCTGTGCGTCTCTTCGGCGATCCGGAGTTGACCCGGGATCTGGACAGTCTGGAACACCGCAAACATGTAGCCGAGATCTGCGTGTTTTACAGATATTTTCACGGCAGATCTTCCCAGATTTTGACAGACGGCAAGAGCGCGCCCATTCGTCATACAACTGGAAACACGTAGAATATCGCTTTATAAGGACTCCTTTGTCTAACGCACTGCATCATTGTACAACTCACTCCCGGGACATTTGTTTCCCACTAACTATAACCTGCAACTTTTCAAGAAACAATTTTTTTCTTGGAGAATCGAGTAATAAGTGAGCACCAACAAGGTTTTCTTCCAAAAAAGATCAACACCTACAAACTTGACAGGGTGTCTGCACAACTGGACCAGGAGCTTTGATCTCAATGAACAGGTTGATGTAGTTGTGGTGTATTCGGATTTTGAGAAGGCTTTCGATAAAGTTTCCCATAGGTTGCTTTTGTACAAGCTTGAGCACTATGAAGTGAAGGGACACTTATTGGATCTTATTGAAGCTTTTTTAACGGATCAATTCTGCCGCGTTAGACTCAGTGTCATTTGATCTGTATTGCGACCGCTGTTGTTCTTGGTGTATGTTGGTGATTTAGCAGATAAAATAAAAACGACAATAAGTTTTATTGCTGATAACACTAAGCTTTGTGCTCACCCGGAAAAACACTGTCATTATGGTGTGCGACATAATATCGCATCGCATGCACATAGAGTTTTAGAACTGAAAATAAGATCCATCAGAATTCCAGTTCAGTTAAAGTATACGGACGATTGTGGGCTAGGATGAGATCATCAAAAAAGTCTTCCTAGCCCAACAATTTTTGATCCGATAAAACCTCACCATACATTTATACTGAATATTTGTGGATTACAAGGAATATTTTGCATAAGCTTCTCATTACTCTAATAATGATGGTTTTCTATTATACATGCCTCGATTTCTAAAATTAGGTTCATCGCTCTATAGCATTAGCCTTAGTAAATTGGGATTTCCGTTTTTAGCATTCACAAACCATCCCTCGGTAAAATTACTTCAAAAAATTAAAACATATATACAGTCAGCATCCGTATGTTTATAGTTACGATACACGAAACAGATAAACGATTTCATCGTCTGTTATTGTAGATTCAGAAGATGCCAAAAGGGACTTGATTTACTACAATTATAGGTAATTTATAACAAATTGCCCATAAACTTCAGAGCTTTACGTATTAAAGGACAGAGTAATAAAATATTTATGTGCAAATGTCCGCTTTAACAAATTTTTAAACTTTTATTTAGAATCTATTTAATGTTTATTGTAAACGTTTTATGATATATTACTATGTAGTTAGCCATTTTATAGTTTGCAATCAAATTTATTATCTACTGCCTTTTGTTGACTGATACAAATGCAATTATTTTGTACGAACATGAATAAGTTATCTTATCTTACCTTATAAGTAAATAAAATGGTAACACGTGGTCTAAGAGGCATCCACACAGATATTCCATATATGAGTAAATCTGAAAGTGAATAGGTCCATCACAAACGTGCATAGATGGTTTATGGTAATGTCAAAATAACTTGCTCATACGAATTGTCCTCAGAATAAACTTAAAGCAAAATTTAATTTTGTGAAAATTGTTCTTTCGCAGAAACAAGAGTTATTATATAATGTACATTAACAAAAACTCACAAAATTGGAACTACTACATATTAAAGAGCGCCTAGAAATAAACCCATGGCAATCATAATAGAAGCAAAATCACAAAACTATAAATCCGTCTCCGTTCACACGCAGGGTGTCCGGAAAATACGTGTACAACGTTTGATGACAGACGCTCACGCCGATTTAAGCGGACTTACCTATATCCAAAATTGCTTCATTTAGCCTGCAGAGAGCGTCAAAGATTTAAAAAAATATATTTGTTTTTCCTAAAATTTTCAAAAACGTACAAATCGATTTTAATAATTTATGGTGCTAAGTCTTAGGCTATAAAATGACATTTTCTGTTGGCATACCTAGTAACCGGCTGTAATTAACCGCAACTATTATAAAAGTGATCATATGTAGTTATATCTTCTGATTTTGTATGCCATTGACTTCCTAACAAATCAGATATTCTTTTCTAGTAAAACAACGTATTTGGAAAAATTTTCCTTTCTTGCAAAATTTTGCTAGGATAAGTGGTTATGCCAGAGAAAAATAATGTTCAATAACGTGCTCGGGCAAGACATTTTATTATTAATAATAAGAGGAACAGATGAATCCACGATCTAATTTTTAGTAAGAAAATCTTATTTACCGACGAGGCGTGCTTTACAAGGTCGGGAGTTGCCAATCTGCGCAACGAACATGTTTATCATACCGATGAAAATCCTTATGCCATTAAAGTTGCCCACCACCAACATCAATTTAAAATAAATGTTTGGGTAGGTATTATCGATCGATACCTTATTGGTCCTGTGGTATTGCCAGACAAATTGAATGGAAATATTTACCAACATTTTTTGCAAAATACTTTGCCAATTCTTGATTCGCCGCTTTTAACTCGGCAGGGATAGTGGTATATGCACGATGGAGCGCCACCTCATTTTTGTGTTGCTGTTCGGCGATACCTGCATGACCAATAATACCCCAATAGGTGGATTAGAAGAGGCAATGATGCACCAGTACCGAGGCCACCACGTTCTCCGGTCCTAAATATGTGCGATTTCTTTTTGGGGAGTGCTCTTGAAACCGAAATTTATAAGACTCCCGTAAACACACGCGAAGAATTATGGCAGCGAATTTTAAATGCAAGCAACCATCTTTATAATCCCGAGACAATAGATAAAGTTCAAATTCATTTTTTAAGAAGTGTAAATAAGTGTAATCAGCAAAATGGCGGCCATTTTGCACATTTGCTTAATTAATGGTTTGTTTTTATTTTGTTTTTTTTATTATTAATAAAATAACTTGCCCGAGCACGTATTTGAAATTATGACGTCACTTTTGTAATAATTCCGGTTAATTACAGCCGGTTATTATGCCAATCGAAAACGTCATTTTATAGCCTAATACTCAGCACCAAAAATTATTAAAATCGATTTGTATGTTTTTGAAAATTCTGCAGGTTAAATGAAGCAATTTTGGGTATAGGTAAGTTCATTAAAATCGATCTATTTTGACGTCAGGCATCTGTCATCATACGTTGCACACGTATTTTCCGGACACCCTGTATATGGAGGATATGAGACTTATAACTATCGAAATAACTTCATTAATTAACTGCTGGTTTATTTTAATTACAGAATATTACTGTTTTGTCATGGCATTATGTTGTCTATATGTCTTATGTAGGAATTTTTTTTATCGGCGACATTGTATATTTTTCTGTTTTGGGTAAATGTTTTGCCTGTTGAAGTGAAAAGTTCTTTAGGCGCGTTTAGCACACTTTTCCCTGAGTAGTAAATTAAATTGAGACGTCATCTAACGCTCGTTCGGGATTTTTTCTAATAAAACTTTTTTTTTTATGTAGCCTATATGGAAATGGCTTCATAGATGATCTCAAATATTCTCATGCCTGCGGTGTGGATAATATTTCGAATAATCCCATGAGAAGATGTAAGTTTGAATTGTCTAGTGTTCTTGTTTTTCTTGGTAAACTAAAATTGGGTAACGTGGTACCACTATATAAAAAGGACGATCTAAATTATACTAATTACTAATTACAATTACAGGGCTATTAGTTGGCTTTCGATTATTTTCAAATTGTTTGAAATTGACATGAAAATATAGCTAACAAGTTTTTTCGCTGGGAATAAATTGCTTTCAAGCCTACAACATGGGTTCACAAAAAATAAGTGTACCGAGACAGGATTGTGTTTGTTTCAGAAAAGGATTGTTGATGCGTTTGATGTTCGATTTTTGGTTTTGGGAATTTTTATTGATTTTTCAGGTGCTTTCGGTTGTGTGCACTACGGTGTATTGTTGGACAAGTTGTACCGCTATGGCGTGAGGGTAACTCCATTTAATTTTTTTTCAGAATTACTTGGAAGGCCGCCGTTAATTTTTACAAGTAAATAGCGCAAGGAGCAAAGCAAATCGCATTACTCAGGGATTAACACAGAGATCTATATTTATTGGTCCTCTACCCTATTTGTTTTTTTTTTCAAACGATATTATTGATTTTTTAAACACTAATTCTAGTATTTATACAATCTGCTACATGGACAATACCAACGTTTTAATCACAGAGATAAATCTCAATCAATTAAGAATTAGTAATGAAAACGTATACCGTAAGACTATTTTCTAGTATGAAAAAAATTTCCTTAATCTAAACAAAAGCAAGGCTACTGCTGTTTTGTACATTTTGTCGGGACGGCTTAATTCCCATAATTTTAGCCTTTTCTCGGATGCAGCAAATCTTTTTAACTGTAGTAAAACCACAAAGATGTTGGGCATGACTCTTGACTTTAGGCTGCAGTGAGATGCCGATGCACATAAAGACATAAACTATATTCAGATATATTAGAAACCGACTAAAAACTGCAAGAACTTAAAAAACAACCCAATAAGTCATAACAATGAAACTTCAATAAAACCCTTCAACCACATCTGTACTTAAGGTTTGTAATGATAAACAGAAATCCGTTCAGGTCCGGAGTAATGTTTATTTTTTTATGTTCACAGGAAAAAAGTTAAGAGGCTAGAGTTGATTTTTGTATTAAATTAAATATAGATCTAGTTCAACTGCTTATGATGTTCTGTAATATAGTTTTTTTTGTTAAATCGTGACCAATTTCAATTTGAAAATTGCTTGTTCTATTTTTATCGTATATATTATTGTATATATTAAGTTTTGTTTTGTTTTGTATTTGCCTTACTATGGTTAGTTTATTTATTTTAGTTAGCTTTGTCCATAAAATTTATTTGAATTTTTCTGTGGCAATAAAGCATACTTGACTTTGACTTTGACTTGACTTGAATAATATAACACATTATAATATTTACATAGGTATAAATAATTAGTTAACACTAAATTATATATTACTAAACTAAATCTGTTTCACTATCGCGACTGCCATCTAGATTAATAACTAATTTTCCTGTTGAATGTTTAAGACAGAGATAGCTTTTTTCTATTTCCTTTGCATGTTTTACACAATTTTCCCAGTTAATTTGAATTCTTGCTTTAAGTTGGTGCCATATTTGCTCGGTGGGGTTGAATATACATACAGTGGTAATGTGGCAACCGCAATACTGTGTAACTCATACTTTCCGCAAGTTCATCGAAATAATATTGTTTTTTAATAGACCAACTTTTAAGCACTTCCAATAATTCTTTTTGTTGTTTGTTGTATAGTTTTCATCAAAATTTATATCATTATCGTACATATAGCCTTGAATTTTGGCTTTTGGATCGTTTGAACAAGGTGATTTGTTTAATTGTCTACTCTGATGACTCGCGTTATCCATAACAATAACACTCTTTGGCGGAATATTAGGCAATAATATAGTTCTTCAATCTTCAAATAGCTCCGCTGTTGTGTCGTCATGATAGTCAACACAAGAGTATCTAATGTTTTTGGACGAAAGAGACAAAGCATTTGGCACAAATCCATTTTCAGATCCAGCATGTAAAATTATTATTCTTTTACACACTTACCGCTAGAATCGTCCCATCCACTGGTTGGGGTGTCATGGGTATCAAACCACGTTTCATCTAAATAAGTTATTGGTCTTTTTTGTGTCCTGTTGTCACTGATTTCCCAAATATTTCCCCCGCCATTCTTGAAGACGCCTGAATTCCATTAGAATTTGCCTTTATCAATATTTTTGAACTTAAATTACATTCCCTAAGATGTACTCCCATCTTGAGCGTTAATTTCGGATTCAATTAAATTAATTCATTAAATTGTCTAAAGTTGGAACATATTGGTCTTCACACTTTTCATAATTTCTTCATCGTATAATGTCCTCGTAACCATGGTCGAACTTTCTGACAATTCCAGCATCACTTCTTTTTTTGCGTTCTAAAATGTGCTTTTGCGTAATTTTCCACACCATGGATAAGGTTTCGTTGTAAGTAAATGTTTCCTCTGCAGCTTTTTTAAGGCACAAATTACCGTTTTATTAATAGGTTCATTAGCATCTGTGGAGGCTTTGGCCCGGATCATCCCGCCCCCAGCAATGTCTGTCAAACAGTCAGTCGCGACAGACGCTAAGAGCGCATCCGTCGCTTTCCAGGACTGAGGACATCTGTTTCCCCCTAATTATAATCTACAACTATTCAAGAATCATGTCAATCAACTACTTCGCGCACACACCGCTCGTCGAGTGCCATAGGATCTACCTTTAATGTGTGTGCCACCGTCATAAAGAAGATGCTCTTTTCAAATTGTTTCACTTTCACAAATCTCACTAGGACTCCAAGGCCACATTTCTAAATAATTATTATATACAGTAGCTAGGGAAATATGAAATATCCATGTGTACTATGACTAAGACACAATTTAAACTAGCTATTTAGGTTCATTTCAAATGTAATATCTAAAGTTTAACCAGGATTTGCAAAGTAATACGGGCCTGTGCGAACAAGTGTCATCATCCCGTCCCGTAAATTTATACCTGCCCAACATTTGTTTGTCGGTTTCTAATATTTCTGAATACATCTTACTCTGTGCCAAATTAAATAGTGCCTGCTATGCTTTAAATACATTTTATTTCTCAGCATTGTAGTTGGGGCATCCTTCTTGCATTGTGCATGCTAACTTTCATAACCATTATGAGGTAAGGAATTCTTAGTTATGATGGAAGTCGTTACGTTAACAGGATTTTTGCAGCAAAATTATGCAATTTGAATAATGGGTGGCTTAACGCAAAGGGAAAAATGTCAGTTTGGAATCTTAACTTTTTATGCAACTTATATTATGGAACTGTGTCTTTATGATTACAAAAATAAAGACTAGTTCATGACTAATCATGCGCAGCGCAATCACAATACTAGAGGCGGTGATTTATTAGCATCGGACAGGCATCGAAAAACAAGGTACCAAAAAAAAATATTATTTTAATTGTTGTACATGTTATAATGCTCCTAGTTCACCTATTAGTTCGTCAAACGTTAATGTCTTTAAAAGTAGGTTAAATATTTTGCTATTGGAAAGAGCTTGTTACAGCTTTATGGATTTTTTTATTTAAGGAAAATCTGTATTGTCCGGCGATAGATTTACTAGCTGTTTATGAATAAACTGTTTTTTGTATACCGTTGAATGTTGTGGGTATTTAGTTTATGAGTTATTTTAAGGACCCTTCTGATATTATCCTTATGTTTATCTTCTTACGTGATTTTTTTTTTGAGCGGATGGAAATTTGAGATTAAGTACGATTGTAAGGACAAGAGGGGAGAGGGGGTTGGCGGTCATTTGTTTTCGGCGATCCGATTTAATTTTGCTTAAATAACTGTCGTTTTGTCGTTTGAGTCGTTTAGCGCCGAAAAAATTGTGAGAAATGAAAAAAAAAATTATAAATAAGCGTATAGCCACAATATAACACAGACTTACATTTTCCCGCTACTCTAATAGTGTGTGATTTTAACAGAATATAATCAGCTTGATTTAAAAATTTAAACGTTATTTTACTAGAATACCAGGAAATGAAAAAAAAGATACATAAGCGCCGGCGCCGCCGCCGAGTTGCGGCTTGCCATATCGGTATCGCTCCGTTGTCAACTTTTTAAGCCTTTCGTTGAACCAAAAAATAAAATAAAAACAATTTGTTATTAAATTAAATACTTTATTCAAATGAAAGGAATTCACTGAGTAGCTAACAATCTAATAATTGGTAATATTAAAAACACAGTTATTGTAAACAATATTACTACCAGGCTGTATTGCAGTTGTTTTTTGTAGAGAAGAATTTATTATTTGGGGGGTATTTTGGTTGTTTACAACGGAATTATCACTTCTCATATTTTCAATTATATTTTGGTGATGCACAGCATCCATTTGAAGGTTTTGTGGAATGAGTATTGCTGTGACCAGTAATCTTAATGAGCTGCTCTTCTTGCACTCTATTTTTAGCCAAACTTGATACTGCCGTGGCTCTTGCAAAATTATTGGTCAGTTAATTTTGGAGGCAGATTCTTTTAACCAAGAAGTTAGTGTATTTTTGCCGATGGGACAGTTTTTATACCATCCTTTCGAAAATTGCTCATTCCAGTTCGGATTTGGAGTAACAAATAATCGATCTACTTCGAGATTCTCACGTTTTTCCATGCGCTTTTCAAACAATCTTACTGGAAACTCGTTCAGATTGCTCTTAGTTCTTATAAGCCACTTACTGTTCGCGAGTTTTTTGGAGCCACCTTGAGCCGTTTTTGTAAAAAACAGGATTATATTGAATTCTTCCTGTAAAATTACTTTGATGGTTTGTTTATTTTGCAAAATGCTTAACTTTTGCCATAAACCCTTCCCCACCTCTCCAAGCCAGTTCTCGTGAAATAATGTGAAAGAATTTTCGCTGCAAATCTACAGGCTCGGTATCATCCCACATTTGTATAATATATTTGTAGTCTTCGTTTGTAAGAGCAACTGCACTTCCTTTCCTTTTTGTTGGGTCTATTTGTAGACTTCGCCGCTTTGCATCTCGCGCAGCTCTTGCTGCTGTAAATTCCACATCTGAAAATGGATTGAACTTAAGCTGGAATTTTGCAAAACACATTTCTTGTAACTGTTTAGCAGCTGAATTCCACATAATCTGAAACAATAAACTTTGTGGTAATTCATTTAGGTAACCTAACCTGCCGATGCTCTAACCTATATACAAAAAATATTAAAATAAAGAATAATTCTCTACCTTCACGTCCTTCACAACCGATTCCTTATAGTCCTCTGAGTTTTTCCTCTTCATGTTAAATCCCCAATCTTCTAAAATTCTAGCGAGCTCTACTACAGATGTTTATTCTCCACAAAAGGCCAAAAATTGTTTCCATATCGTTGACTTTTATTTCTTCGTGTTGGACGGAATTAAGTTATCCACCTCAGCAAAATAAAATTTTACTAGGTACCTACGCTTTTGAAACTTGTCAATCAAAGCGTCAAAAAAAGTCATACCATAGCCATTTTAATTTATTAATTCACCAAACATCAAAGCAAAATAAACGCCTACTAAACTGCCAAAATTGTATTTTGTTTTTAAAATGATTTTTGGTATAAAATTTTCGTTCCGAATCTCCCACGAGCCAGAATTAATCTCCATAAATTTTCTCTCGGTTGCGATTTTTTTTTAGAAAATTTTCCTCGGCTGGGGCCTCGGGAAATTTTCAAAATGTTGGCACCTTAAAAAAATTGTCGAAAATTATTCAAGCTCTAGGGAGATTATGTATTCTACACAAAATATGCAGGAATCGCACACCTAGTTTATATGCTCAGAAAATTGATAGGTAAATACTATTTCTCATTCAGTTTCTAATGCTGTTTGAAGTTTTCACTTCTTTCGTGTACGTGTGGTCTGAAGCACACACCGTATTTTCGTTTTTCAATTTGCATTATTTTATCAATATAAATTTTTCTTACATATGAATTGAATTGAATTTATATATTAATCAAGATATATTTCGTCCTAAAATCAACCAGCTCTCAAGCGACAAAACGCATTTTAAAAAACTTATTTAGACCAAGAATACTATGGTAATATAGATAAGCAACCAATTTTCCAAATTCCACTTGGGCAAAATTCATAATAGCATTCTATTCTGGACGGAGTTACTGAGTACTTAACTGAGTACTTACTGTTAACGTTTAAAGGATATTTTGCGACAACCCCCTAAGACACCTAATTGCTGTCTTTTATATAAACTGGTTCAATGGGCCTTGGCAATCCTACTTTTATTTTCTATCTGAGCTGTTTCCATTTAATTTAATTAGTTAATGGTATCGCAATTGCAATTATATGAATAATTCGCACTGGGCAAGCATCTTTTACAGGAAAAGCTGCCAAGAATTACTTCATTATTTGACAGTCTTCCAGCTTAGTCGCACTTGGGTGCAACCATAGGCATATAACTTATATGTCTATGGGTGCAACCCAAAACATTTAAGGGCAGAACGGCGAGACGAGCCGGACGGGTTACATAAATGAATACGTTTTTTAAATAAAAACTGAATATTAAATCTTGATTCTAACAGAAAAATGATGACATTATCCGTTGCCACCACGTCCCATAGACGCATTCAGTTCAATTTTTCGATTTCGTAAGTAATTCATATGGCAACCTTAGTAGTATATTACATAACAAGTGTTGAAAGTACTAGTGTTCAAAAGGCGGCTATTTAATACCAGGCGTTAGAACACGATTAATATCACATGCGTGTTGAAATCCACTCGAGGCCGAGAATGAGCTTTTCCTCGGAGTACACAGTACACATACTATTTTTTCTTCAAACGTCAGTAAATCCGTCATTACTCGACTGTGTAGGCGGCCGTGAAATTTCGTTTTTCCTCCGCCGGAGCTTTACTTTTCACTTTTCCGCCGGCGGAGGTAAAAGTATTGTCATAGCAACATAGATACATTAGGTTTGTTCTAGCAGCGATTTCAAACGGTTCCAAACCATCCGGAGTTTGCGCATAGCGATATAAGCGACGCTTATATCGTTATGCGCAAACTCCGGATGGTTTGAAACCGTTTGAAATCGCTGCTAGAACAAACCTAATACAAACAGACAACAAAATAAGCGTCAACAACTCAAGATTTATTAAACTACAATTTGTATTTATCACTCAATTTGTGACTGCATTTCTAAAAATCACTAATTTAGGAACAAATTGGTTATTATTTAATCGAACTTACTCGATAAATGCTTATCAATACGGAATTAAAACGCAATCGGAGACGCAATCTTAAAAAAATAATTATTGTTGACAGTGTCCACTGACAGCTTTATGTTACATTACTATAGCAACAACCTGTGCCTATTCACCAACACCCGTCTAAGCCGCCTTGCGAACCCACTTATCTTTAATAATAATTAGATATTATTACTATTAAAAAGAGATGTTTTGCATTAATTTGTCGACATTTGAAGAAAAAACAGCATATTTTATTTGGAGGAAAACTTACTTTTCATGGCTTGCTCTCTATTACCAGCCTCACTCCGTTCGGCTGTTAAACACGAGCGCGCCATGAACAGTACCACTTTTCCTCCATATAAAATAATATACTATTTTCTTCAAACGTCAGTAAATCCGTCATTACTCGACTGTGTAGGCAGCCGTGAAGTTTCGTTTTGCCTCCGCCGGAGCTTTACTTTTCACTTTTCCGCCGGCGGAGGTAAAAGTGTTGTCATAGCAACATAGCAAATTTGTATTTATCACTCACTTTGTGCATTGCATTTCTAAAAATCACTAATTTAGGAACAAATTGGTCATTATTTAATCGAACTTACCCAATAACTGCTTATCAATACGGAATTAAAACGCAAGCGGAGACGCAATTTAAAAAAAATAATTATTGTTGACACAGTGTCCACTGACAGCTTTATGTTACATTACTATAGCAACAACCTGTGCCTATTCACCGACACCGGTCTAAACCCCCTTGCGAACCCACTTATCTTTAATAATAATTATTATTTCTATTAAAAAGAGACGTTTTTGCATTAATTTGTCGACATTTGAAGAAAAAACAGCATATTTTATTTGGAGGAAAAGTTACTTTTCCTCCATATAAAATAATATACTATTTTCTGCGAGCGGAAAAAAATAATACAATATTGATATTTTGAAAAGAGAGGAAATAGCGATAAATTTTCATCCTAGGCCGAAAATAATATATTATCTAACAAGTGTTGAAACTACTAGTTTTCAAACGAGGTAGATCTAGCACGACGCGATAGCTGAGTCTGGAAATTATCTCACGTTTCGTCGTGATAATTCATTAGGAACTTTTGTTGATCTTTTTAAATGTGATTGCGTCACCAGTGACGTGGGATAGATTTTTCTTTGGTCCAAATTTATTTGGGACCGAAACTTGTGAGAAAGCTCTTCTGTATTATCTTAAGAAATAGCAGGACAACTCTTTATTCAAGATTTAAGACATACATTTGAGCTGTAACGGGGACCCATTTTTCCTTCAGTTCCTCTTTTAGCTGAAGCTCCTTGTAGTCTACTCCAATCTATGCAGCCGTGTTCTCTTAACCTTTTATTTTTAAATCTGACCATTGCTCTTTTTCTTTTTCCAGTGGGTTCAATTCCTAAGGTTTCAGATTCATAAGACGTCTCTAACTGAGCTGAGTGGTTGGACAAAGCACTATCATGTTCATTATCAGTATCCGGACGATTGCTGGCTGATCTTGTATTATTTGGTTCATAATCAGGGGCATCTATCATTTCAACATTATTGGTTTGTTAGACTTCATCGTTAGTTAATTCATCACTTAAATTTTGACTAAGATTTGCATCATTGGACTGATTTAACAAAGATATTGAAGGAAGGTAACTACGGTTCGTAAAAATGTTGGTTTGATCTTCAATTAAAAGTGTTCAAAAGAGACATCCTCAATCACCATCCGCCATCTATTCTAAAGGAGTCGTGTTGAAATTACTTTTGAACAGGTGTATCAAAAATGTTTTTCAACGCGCTTATGATAACCAAGTTAACTGTGCTTTTTTCTCATTTTCATAAGTGGTCGTGGAAGAGTAATATTCCTGAACTGTTGTGTACGATTTCCAACAATAGTTAGCAATATCAGGATAGTGAGTTTTGCGCCCTCTTATGTTGACATTTTCGGACGATCTACTGTTGCACGCGAGATAGGAATTTGCGGCCAAATTCGAAAAAATGTATTGTAAACAACACTTTTTAGTAACAAGTTTTATTTCGCCAATACACCTTCGCCAGTATAGTTATCATAATTACATAACGCCATGAGTCGACTCTGCTATCGTACAATAACTATATCTACGCCTTATTTCTAATCTATCTATATACTCCGTATTATATAACACCGATTCGATTCTACTGCTGCGCCATTCGTTTTCCAGGGTTGTCACGTCCTCGCCTATTTGAACGTCGCACGTCGCCTCTCCAAAATTTGCTTGTTACAGTATATTATTCATTCTCTAGATTAATATTATAATATTTATTAGTGTGGGCAGTATTGCCATCATTTGAAGAGCTAGATCTTTGCCGCGGTACATCAACTATTATTCCAAGTTTTCTTTCAGTTCCCTTTAGATTCGGTTTTTAGCATTTTTCAAGTTATTTTTCTTCTCCTGTGCGAGCACGTCATTTTTAAAATGCAATGTATAGCTAATTATGTAAAATGCACTGCATAAAGCGAATATGAGCGTACAAATTCGATAGACCATACTAGTAAGCATTTTCGTCCACTGGTTTTTGTCAAGTTTATTTAGGTTATGTCTTTCCGACGGTTTATCTTTACAAAGCAAAGTGTACAACATGCTGAAGAAGATGTTTCTGTGATGACTTGAGCCACAACTTATGAGGAACATAAAGTTGTATTTCAGGGCATGAAATAATGGTATTACTTAAACTTTCAATTTTATTTGAATGCGTGTGTTTCGTATTTTCTGCGGTTTCTTTTAAAAATTCAAAAAACTTTGTCATCAATAATTTAGAGGTTTTCTGTTTTTCCATACAACAAAGTTTTCATCTGCAGATACTATCTGAAGTGGAACCAAAGATACAGCAAGGACTTTTTCGTCGGATTGTGAAATCACCATATCTTTGTTTGTAGTTGTTATTTATTGAAGATGCGCTACCTCCCCATTTAGAAACTGACGATCCAGTTTCTATTGCTTTATTTTTGACTTCCTCTATCATAAATATTTTAAGGTCTTGTAAGTGAAATGAAGCTCCCCTTTCAGTAATAACAGCATTTAATGGACAACACTCCGCTTTTGTACTAGAAATTTGACAATAGCTCAGACAAATTTGTACATTTTCGTCTTTGCACTGCTTCTTTAGACAGTTATTGATATCTGCTAATAATGCTAATGATTCCTGTTTAGAAAATTATCACACGAATTCTGTTTTTAATAACTATGAATTCCTTTGGATAAAAGTTCTTTAATAGCATCCGCCCAATACCTCCTATAAAGGTATTGATCCGCCTCTTCCGTTCTGCCATCTGCAGCCAATTTGTTTAAGCAAATACTTTCTATATCCGTTATACACATGTTAGTGAACTGTTCTCCTAACTTTTGGATGGTCTTTCTTTTTTAGGCATATCAGAGAGGCATTTGCTGTCAATCAGAAAATCTTGTTCAAGCCAAAATGCAAATTTCTTCTAAAACACTTTTTGGTATTTGGGTCGCTTTCCATTTTTGTCGAAGTTGCCGTAAAAAAACTTTTTTGCAGGGTTTTTTTTACTGCATTAAACCCACCATTGGAAAGTTAATTTTGCTTTTAAATATGAGAAAAAATGTTCTTCTTTTCCGGCACGTTCCAAATAAATGCCAGAAAAACATCTACTAACACGAATCATCTTTTATAATGGAATACTTTAAATTTAACCAAAGTGGTAGAAACCCTCGCGGACTACAACTGAAAAAGCAAAATACCGATACAACTCATAAATAAAAGATCGATATAAGACCTTAAACTTTAAAATATGCCGCAACTTTGTTTTTGCTGACAGGTGTATATGTGAGGGAGTTTAATTTTCGATACGACAAAATGTAGCACGATTTAGCTCATATTTTTTTCTGCTCTCAATGTTACCTTCAAAAAATCGATTTTTCTTTAAACATTATTAAATTTATTTTACCGGCGTAAATGGTGAAAGAACAATGTTGTGTTTAGGGTGCTAGATTAGCAACTTTGTAATTATTTTTTTGCTTAGCCAATATCCATTTTTTATTAGCCGATGACTCTCCTTTGCCAAAATATGAACTAGGTTAAAAATTATGTAAATTAAAATCACTTCTGTGATCGCAGTGCGATCGCAGAAACGGTACTTATCGCTTCATCATCATCTGTCAAGTCAAAACGTCAAATTGACACCATCTTCCATCTCTTCAAATACCTAATAGTGACATGTAGCTTAAATACTTTTAAGTATTGGATAGTTTCAAACATTTAATCACATGTATCAGATACTTTTTCGTGGATACAGACTTGGAAAATGTTTTAGCTTTATTAAATTGCAATTCATTTAAACTGAGATGTAGCCAAACAGCACATTTTTGTTTTGCATCGGCAAACTATTTTTTTGTATTAAATAGTAAAAACTTAACCACACGCAATTACTCATGGCCATATAACATTGAAAAACACAGATATTCTTTTGGTATTTGACATTTTGACAGGTGACTGATGTTTCGGTAATTCCCAGATTGGCCGCCGAAATCCATGGTTATATATTACAAAGTTTTTTTATACCTACTGATTTTGTTCCATAACAATCAATATTAATCAACCTCGAATTGAGGAATAGGGTTCCTAATTATTTAAAAAAATTGGTTATTCTTGTTTATTCGCTAGATCGCATTATCGAACATAAGCAAAAAAAGTATCTTTAGTATCAATCCTGTTGTGAAAGAAGTATCCGATACTTTTTGCACATCACTATCAGGTAGAGTCATGTTGAAAATACTTTTCAACAGGATATGTTGATCAACTTTTTAATACGCTTGTGATATTAGGCACTTTCTAGCCATACTCTTTTCATGTTTATGTTAGTTTAAAATATTTAGATACTTTGTATGTCATGTTTCCAAGCATATTAATTATTTTCAACTGAGGGCATTTTACTTTACAAAAATTAATGACAATTAATTTTATGTAAAGATCTGATGGTCATTATTTGTCTTACATATTCATTAGAGCAAAAAAATATGATTTTATTTAAAATTTTTATTTGCATAAATTTTTTTTAGTATAAATAAGTTTGGAGTTATTGCAAGTTATGCACTAAATGATTTTAGATATAGATCATTTCAATGTTACTTAGATTCTGTAAAAAATGTATTACCTATGTAATATCCTTGATATAATATATACAAGTAAAATATATATTTATCCATTAATAAAAATAGACGCAAATGTTTTATCAAAACATGTATTATTTTGATCTGAATTGATTATCTTAATTTTTGAAGTGGCGGCAATAGTCTCACCAGCGATGCTTTATTGCCATCATAACCTTTCCGTTTTTATTTATTTTTTTATAATAGGCATGACATCAAATTTAGTCATGTTTTTGGGAACAAGTCGGGATTTTCACCACCCTCAATAAGTTTAACTCGGAGTCTTTGGACTTCTAGTCCCTCGAACCAGTACGACCCTGTAACATACAAAAATAGTTTCTGAGCCTTCCTCTACTAAGTAGATCTTTTATCCCGTATTTAAAATGTATAATATAGGCATATAATTACATTGTATTAATTACAAAATAATATTGAATCATGTGAACGGTCACTGTATATTTATTATGCCTTATAATAAATTGCGTTGTAGGTTTATAATTTGAAGCTTTATCATAAAAAAAAAAAACGAATTGATGCCATGCTTTTGAGTGTTCTCCCTGGGACTGGGGTCTAACTTTCATCTTTTGTTCAACGTTAAATGAGCTGAAAATCCTAGAAAGAGGTATCCTATTCCTATTCGATAGCAAAGGTTTTTAAAATGTCTGTAAAAAAATTATTTACACTAAACAAACTTAAACCGCTATTATTATTTTCGAGTATTTATGACTTATGTTAGCTTCAACGATTTAGTATAGTGCGCCAAGCCAGTGAACCTTAACAACGACTGAAGGGGGTAGAGGACTAGCACGTAAAAAATCTTGCCTTCCCATAGACGCACGAGGTTATTCTTACCATATTATTATTGATAATATTGATTAGTTTAAGACGTTAAAATTAATTACAGTTTTTTTTATATTACAGTCTTATAGTACAAAATATGTCATATAATAATATCTCATTTTTATAATAAGGATAGTATTCTATGATATTATTTGTTGTATGTATTACATAAATATGTCGTAGTAATAAGTAGAGTTCGTTTCCCGAAGGTTTTGCCTTTACGTCATTGATGACGTCGCTTAATTTGGAAAAAAACGGTTTATCGTAGCTAATTCACATAAATTCTCTAGCATTCAATTTTTGTATTAAAAGTTAGGCAATATTGAAGCAAGTATGTTCCAAAACGCTCTTTATAGAACGTTCGGAATTGTTTTGTAATAAAAATTTTAATTTAGAGAGTTCAGTTAAGAGAGTTATCCGAAATATATAAAAATTAGTTAACCGCGTATAATAATCACCAAATGCAAGAAAAATATAAGAAAGGTTAAAAATCTTCAAAGATATCATCAAATTAAGGGTCTGATGATATATAGGTTGTGTCCATTTTGCAAATTTTCTTTTTTTTTTTTCGCTAGAAAAGGGGTGTCCTATAGAGTAGCTTAAGCCAAAAAAATCTGTGGATTCGCCACATTTTAGCCGAAAAAATATCCGCGTTTTGAGCCTAAATTGCCCTAGAAGGGCAAACTTCCACTACGACTTTCCTAGGTGTAACGTGAAAATATTGAAATTGTAACGTGAAAATAATGAAATTTTAGTAACCGACACCGGCGGCCTGGCACAGTGTTTCCAAAAGTTGCACATTTTCTTATGGGGAATAGTGTTGTTTACTATTTAAGTATATTTAATATTCCACTTCACGCATGACCCTCCGCTCGCTTCGGGGGCGCAACCAAACAAAACTAACCCAAGGCATGCCGGAAATAAAAAAAAAATTAAATTTGTCAGTCGAAAATGCAAATATTGTTTAGCTTGTTTTTCCTCATTTGGGAATGTCTTGGGTTAGTTTGGGTTAGGTTTGTTTGGTTACGCCCCCGGAGCGAGCGGAGGGCCATGTATGAAGTGAAATATTTGACGAATATATACATACAAAGGAATAGCGTAATCGAATGAGTGACTCTTTTATTCTGATGAATGGATGCAAATGCACATTGAACAATCATCCAAGCAGCCACTTTTACCATACGGCGGGCAATGATATCATTATGGCAGGATCCACCATCCCTTCATCTTCATTCAATCGGACTACTGGGGGTCTCGGTCAACAGCAATATGTCCTGACATGACCATGTTGCTAACGTCGCAAGATCAGCCTACCAGAAGCTTGGTACGCTATTTCGCAACAAGAAATGTATAGGTATACCGCAGCAGTTGCTCTTGCTTTACAAAGCGCAAATAAGACCGTGCTTAGAATATTGCTCACACATCTGGGGTGCCACGCCAGAGCACAACCTAAAGCTAGTTGGATTCCGTTCAGAAGAGAGTTGTGCGTCTCGTCGGTGACCCGGAGTTGACCCGGAATCTGGATAGTCTGAAACACCGCAAACATGTGACCGAGAAATCCCTGTTTTACAGATACTTTTACGGCCGATGTTCCCAGGATTTGGCCCGCCTTATCCCGCCCCTAACAACGCCTGTCAGACAGTCACGATAGACGGCAAGAGCGCACCGGTTCGTCGTACAACTGAAAACACCTAGAACATCGCTTTACAAGAACTCCTTTGTCTGGCGCACTGCATCACTGTGGAACTCACTCCCAGGACGCATATTCGGATGTAACAAGCAAGATGTCCATTCGACTATGCCGAACGTTTCTTCATATGTGACGTGCACGATAGCATTTAGTCGGATGTCGTAACTGTTACATAGAATCAACAAATAAGTCTTCAATTATTTAAACACTTCATGCATGGCCCTCCGCTCGCTTCGCTTCCTATACGGGGGCTCAACAAATAGGAACTAACCAGGTGCTAACCAAAACTAACCCAAAATTTTTATTTTATTTTTTTTTTATTTTGGGTTAGTTTTGGTTAGAACTTGGTTAGTTTCTGTTTGTTGAGCCCCCGTAGCGAGCGAAGCTAGCAGAGGGCCATGCATGAAGCGTTAAAATAATTGAAGACTTATTTGTTGATTCTATGTAACAGTCACGACATCTGACTAAATGCTATCGTGCACGTCACATATGAACCCCAAACTAACTATTCAAGAACCGTGTCAATCAACATCTTCGCACACACATCGCTCGTCGAGCAATATACGATGTGCTACTGCAATAAAAAATCATCAATCACCTAAATAAAAAAAGAGTAGAGACACTTATAGCACAGCTTATTCACTACCAGCTAGTCAACTCTATCGAAATCGGAAAGTTGGAGTGTCGGCCCCTTCGCCCTGAACGGTTCAGTTCCCCAGTTGAATTTAAAATGAATTTTCGCTTCAAAATACATGACAAATACGTCCGAAGCCTCGGCTATCGCCCTGAGAGGTTCAGATATTTCGGATTTTTATACAATTGTGCGTTTTAAAATCGTTTTTAAACGGATTTTAGACGATAAAATAGTTATTTATGCAACAAGTTTGTAAAGTGAACCTTTTTTATGAATGGGAATATTGATAAAAAAATTTAATTGAAATTGAATAAAAAAAGGGTACTTTACACATGAGTAGCATACAAAATTTTTTCTACTACCGAAAAATATATGAAAAAACAAAAATATTATTAAATTACTTTACGCACTAGTGCGTAAAATAAATTATTTTACACACTAGTGCGTAAAATATATTATTTTACGCATTGCCCTAAATGTCAAAAAATATGTCAGATTTACTTTACGCACTAGTGCGTAAAATGTCTTATTTTACGCACTGCACATTACAAAAGCCTATTTTACGAATCTTAGAAAGTGCGTACTTTACGCACGGTGGTAGAAAAAGCATATTTTAAATTAAACGAACTGTCAAAAGTATTATTCAGATGCCCAGGCGTTTAAAACAATATTAAGTTATGACCCTCTTCTAAAATTTGCAAAACTTGGTTATTGACTTTCCCAAATCAAAGGATGCCGCCGCAAGATGACTAGCTGGTAGTGAATAAGCTGCGCTTATAGCGCACCATTTTTCTAATGAATTTTGCTAACGAAACTACAGTAAACGTCTGGCAGCAGTGTGCCTTTTTAAAAATCTTTGTTTTGGCTATTGTGACAGTTGACAGTAAAAAGGAGGATGGATATTTACAAGTAAAATTTAATTATGGGGCTATGGCTATGAGTCGCTTCAAATTAGGACCGGAACAAAACGGAGGTCTCTCGTTCGACGCAAATGTATCCTAGTTAATGTTTTCACCCGACAATTGATTTTCAGAAGTGTTTTGTCTATATTTCTAGTGCTTTTGTGAAGTGGTGCTGAAAATTTATGTCAAAACTCGAACTTTGAGGGCATTTTTTCGGTTCAAATGTAGCGGATCTTCCGACTTTTTTGGCTTAAACTACTATATAGGACACCCCCTTTCTAGTGAAAAAAGAGAATTTGCAAAATCGACAAAACCTATATATCACCAGTCCCTACAAACCAAATATAAATAACCACACAGTTCGGCATCGGCAATTTCCACGCCAATGGCTAAAGTAAGTCGCTGCCGAAATTTTAAAATATGTAAAAAAAATTAGGTGTTGGTCTAGGGTCAAAGTGTATTTAATATATCCTGCAACCAATCACTAAACTGCCTCCCCGCTAAAAATCAAGTAAACGTCGCACTGTTGCCTATTGTCGCGTATTTTAAATAGCTTGAAGGCGAATAAAATATAAACATTATAAATATTATAGTATACTTATTCCGTATTCCGTATTTCCCTGTGTAAATAAAATAGTAAATAATAGAAAACAGTAGTATTAAGGAAAATAACAAAATTAAGTATTCAAGTAGGAAATTTAAATATGTAAAGTCACTATAGGAAGAAAATAAATTAGGATTATTGGGAAAAAAATGTGGCAGCATCTAAATATGCGAGGACATTTTTTGCCCGCATTCTTTCCGTCCAGGTTCTTTCATTTGGCAAACAATAAGCACTTTCTATCGAATATAACAATTTAGAGATGCTTGTGCGATCGACGATTTCGTAGTAAACAGTTCTCGTTTTAAGCGTCTATTAAAATTTCGTTCTTGCTTATTTTTCTCCATCTAATAATTTATGTTTTATCAATATCCTGTATTATTGACTACGTTAATACTTAACCCACATATTATTGATAACATAGTACCTACTATTTCCTGCCATATTTACATCGCAATCGAGACCATATAAACTATCAATTAGGTTTGTCCTTGTTTACTGAACTAATTTTACAATCTAAGTAGAAATTGTTAATTTGATTAGTTTATAATGTAGCAAGAAAGGAAATATGTTCTACTGTATTTCGTATGATTTTAAATATACCTATGTATACTATATTAAAAACGCATCAACCCGACATCAAAATTAATTTGTCATCTTCAACTAGATAATATCTGTCTTTAAGATCTGTTTCAGTAATATCAGCGAATATTAACTACGATAAGAAGATTCACTCTACGCGGCGGCACGTCAACGGTATGCCCCCTTCCCCGCGCGAAAACTAGCATGATACTGGCATGTGACCTTTGGACCCGGCGCACACTGGTCGAATTTCTAGGAAAGCTGGCCATAATAAGGTTTACCAGAAATAAGACATAAAAGTTATTAAGTATTACACGTTTAATATATCGTGTTTTAGACAAATAATTGTTGAATTTTTTGCTCATCATCTATATTTATATATAGGGAGTATCAATTATCACTAACGATAAAAATCATGTATAAAAATCATTTGTATGTTCTTAAATCGTTTTAAAAAATGATTTTGAAAATTAAAGGCTCCTTCGTTGTAAAAAAAGAGTTTTAAATTTTTAATTCGATGATCCAAATTTTGTTTTTGCAACGGATAATTCAGGAGTCTCACGAGGAAAATGAATGTTAAGCGGACGACAGATGATTTTGAGATGATTAAACTGAGTTTTAATCATCTCCTGATGATGCTAACATGGTTAGCGAAACGCGCGTCGAGTGCAATAATTCTGTTTCGGTATTGTGGATAAAACTCCGTTTTAGTGCATGTTGCCGGAGGTTCCAAACCCCAACATAATTCAGTTATTTGCTAAAATATTAAGCGTTTAATCGACTATTCAATTTCTTGCCCACCCGTACCGATGACTTTACAACAGATATAGCTTTTAAAATTCCAATTTAATAATGCGTTGCGTTAAGGGTAATTTAAATGACATTTGAAAATACTTCCAGTACAACATATGAAGCAAAAAAAAAACAGAGAAACGTAAATGCTCAAACAAGACAGCAGCACAGCAGGGAAAACTGCGCACGTTTCAAATTTAGCCAATAAAGTATCCTCATTTCGACGCGCCATTTTCTGATAATCTGGCTTCAGTTGTTGCACAATTAGGTATAACAGCAACACATATCCTCAACGGAGTGTTAGCACGTTAGTAGTATAATACATCAGTCTTTATCTTTTTATTATGTATTTGGGCAAAACTATATGATAAGAAGGATCACTTTCCGCGGCGGCATGTCGACGGTGTGTCTCCTTCCCCGCGCGAACACTAGCAGAATATCGGCAGGCCATGATACAAATAAAACAATCATGTTGGCAGGCGACCTTTGACGCGGCGGCCATAGACCAGCTCATCCTTTTGTCAGATTAATTTTCACGCCTAAATTATATAGTCGAGTCAATATTCGATATAAGATAATATCGCTATTTTTTAGTTGTATTGTATTACAAAATAGGAATGAAATATACAGTAAAAATATTGTGCGAAACCAATTTTAAAATCGCCCAAAAAGCCAAAATTTAATTAAATATTAAAAGATGGGACAAATTCGAGCAACATTTTCTTCTTGGTGTCTTTTATCAGAATATTAGTATTCGGAAATATGGCGAAATCATTAACACAAAATCAAAATCTTTTAAATATTAGTTATTACATACCTTGAGTATTGTTATCAATAATAACTAATTAAAAACGTCAACAGATTTTTGAAACAGCCAGTTGAATACAAACTTTATGAAAATATTTATTTGGTGATAATAATAAAAAAAAACCATAACGTAAGTTTAACAGGGCGCTGCAAACAATTCAGAAGATATCAATTGTGTTCTTCCAAAGCCAAATAGAGTATTAGAGTGCTATAAATAATTTCGTCATAAATTTGATTAAATATACCGCAAACGAAAATATCGTTTATGGCCACCTTTTATTTAAATTCAACCTGTGTGCAGTGGAGTTCGCTAATCGTTACCAGGCGACGAAGAAAATCAACGACGATTCCTTTGTAGCGCTTTCTGGCCATTAAGTGGGCCTTCTTGTCGTAGTTAATATTCGCTGGTAATATTAATTTATCTAGCAATTTATATTCAAATAGCGAAAAAAAATTGCCTCTCTCTGCTTTATTAGGTAGTAAGAGAATATTATGCAAAACTTTTAACTTTTTTCACAATAACTGATAGATCTTGGTGTAAATTACAAAAGTGCCAATTAAATGACCCTAATGAAGGTAAAAATCCTAAAAGATGACGTCTTTTTAGCTCCATTAGGGTAACTTAATTAACAATTTTGTAAAAATCCTAAAAGACGACTTTTTTAGCTCCATTAGGGTAACTTAATTAACAATTTTGCAACTTATAGCATGAGACCAAGACCGAAGAGGTCCTATGTTTTTCTAATTGGATTTGATCAGATTTATAAAACAAAGTCTGGGAGAAGATAACAGTTTTCACACAACACATTTACTTTTTAGAACACAAACTTTAATACCTTTTTGCTGTTCCCAACTTCTCATAGTCAGTATGCCATTTTTATATCTAGCGAAAATTGGTAGATGTGAACTAGTTCTTAAAATATAAGAGGCGATTAAATGCATATTTGAAAACAACAGTGATGTTAAACGTTATTACCTATCTATAGAAATATATGTCATGCTTTCCGACATCTACTAAATTTATTTAAAGTTGTATTACTAAATTACTATAGGGACTGCATTTTTTTATACGAACTGCACTTTTTTATACGAAATAAATGGTTCATAGCCTTGAGTTTGAAGAGATATTTATAAAAAGTTGTATTTTGTTAGGATCGGGATTATTACTGTATGCCAGAAGATTATCATGCGTGCATCGAAACGGCTTTGTAGAGTCTTCAGTATTCCTGTAATAATCCGGTTGCTACCATCTTATGAACGCAAGCATCAAGGCTGGATTCGATGACTGTCATCTTGGCTGCTCCTTTCAATAATGGGCTCAAAAATCAGATACATTGCCTTGGTCTAAACCTTTGGCAGCAAAGGCTCTTCTTAAGAAACATTCGATAACCTTGAGAGATACAAAAGAAAAAATTGAGCGAGTCTGCTAGTACTCGAGACACTGATGTAAATAAATATATCCTATATCGACATCATCGACATGAAAATCTAATAACACCTTATGCCGTATGACGTCTGAATATAGGCAAACATTTATTTGGAATTGGTTGCCTATATTCAGGCGTTAGAAAGAACATGTTTTACAAGGAAGCGCTGAAGTAGACTGCGCATGGTTATTATGTCACATCCGCTTGCACATTTCCATCCCATTTGCCGAGATTTACCTTCATACCGCCGCGTAAGATGTTTACACCAGACCATATCCATTCCGTTTTGAAACTCAGTGTCGCACGTTAAAACATGCTTTATGAAAAAATTCTTCTATAATTTTTAAATTTTCCAAAAACCACTAAGAGAAAGCAACGAAAATTAAATGTACTACCAAACTTGAGTATTTTCTCTAATATGTTCGCCAAATATGGTGAAGTAGAGCCCTCTTCAGACCTGAGACTAAAATTTGGAGCATAGCACTATTTTTGTGTGTTTTAAAGATATGTTCCATAACCCTAACTAAAGATTATGTCTTTAACTAGAGGCTTTGTAACTGACAAATATATTTCCATTTCCATTATTATTTATAATAATATCTTAACATGTTTCGCTAGCACTGTAGCTTCGTCAAAGTAAGGAATAAGTTCCTCACTTTTTACGAAGCTACAGTGTTTGTGAAGCATTTTAAGATATTATTATAAATTGTGGAAATAAATATATACTTATGATATTTACCAATAATTTAATTAGAAATCGATTTCCACAGAGTAAAAGCTAGTTCATTTAAAATATTAATTTATATTCAATTATCGACATCCATATTATAAAAATATGAGCAGTGGCGGTGACATGTATACGCGGAGATAAGCATTTCATTATCATCTTGTCTGTCGTAGTTCATTGAGCATTGCTATGAGTGGGGTATACAAAGTCGTACGACAAAGAAACTAGGAATAGTCATCCAAATGCTGATTACGGTTATTGTGCTTGCCACAATCTTAATTTACTAGTACCGATTGACGCATTTTTTACTTTGTATTCTATTTTTGAGAATAGTATTATAAGTACTTTTACAAGTGAGTGGGACGCAGTATTAAATAACGGATGGATTGATATTTGCTACTAACTGCTGTAAAATTATACATACGTAAATATTGGATGTCAAAAAAAAATCTCTCACAGGAATAATACCTAAAAGCACAAAGAAAGACGAGCTGTTCAAGCCAAAAACTTTAGGAAAAATTATAGATATATATCCGCATATAGAGGATGGTGCTTAATAATAATTAATTAATTAATAATTTTTTGAAAATAATTTTTGAATTATTGTGATATTTTTAGTTCATTCATTATCTCAGTGGTACCTATTTCTTGTTAATAACCATGGAGAATAATCGTCTACATCAAATATTTATGAACTGTCAATATAAATAATACCTAGAGTTACTTTTGAGTAATTAAGGATATTCTATTAATTTAAAAATGAGTTTCCCCAAAAACGAATTAATTGATATGATTTATGTATTAGAAGGGGCTGAAAAAAATGTATTCTTGCCCAAAGGTCATATAGGATGAAATATCCTGATCGACGCCAACCTAGTCGGCACGATTCTGAAAATTTGATGGAGAGATTCGATTCTACTGGAAATATTGACTATTCAATAGACAAAGTTGTACATAGAAATGCCACTAATCCAGAAAAAGAGCTTGAGATTTTGTTTCATGTTGAAGAAAATCCACAAGTCAATAGTCGTCAATTAGAAATAGTATGTGAAACATCACATTCACCTGCCAATCGGATCACTACAAAATATAATATTATCTCTACCAAAGACATACAGCGTGTCCCAGGATAGGTGTTACAAGAGGACAAATGGTCCAAAAAGTTTTGAGTAGCTAACTCATATTTTGGAATCAAGCCCTGCATGGTGGAAAATAACACTGTTCAAAATATTACTTAGAATGCCATTATACAAGGCGTGTTATAATTAAGAGTCTGAAAATTTGCTCCAATATTGTACCTTTATTTGAACAAATAGCGACAAATTTAATTATGAAAAGTTGTTTAGTACTAATTTTTATGCACTAATCTCAAATATTGTGTACTTTTGTTGCACTTTAATTTTTTAGCTGCTGGAAAAATAAGTCCCATTTAAAATGAAGGTAAACTTTGGCTACATATAAAATACCTGATATAGTTATAATGACAGTACTGTTTGACATTTCGTGCATAAAAATTAGTACTAAACAACTTATCCTAATTAAATTTGTCGCTATCTGTTTAAATAAAGGTACTTTATTTGAGAAAAATTTCTTACTTTTAATTAGAACACGCCTTGTATAATGGCATTTTGAGTAATATTTTGTACAGTGTTATTTTGGACCATGCAGGGCTTGATTCCAAAACATGAGTTATCTACTCAAAACTTTTTAGACCATTTGTCTTCTTGTAACACCTATCCTGGGACACGCTGTATATGTCTTTGATCCCTACCGTATCGAATTACATCAAGAGTTACATGATGAAGACTTCGAAAGACGTGTAAACTTTTGCCAGTGAGTGATCAACTTGAAAATAATCCAAAGTGTTATAAAATGTTTTCTGACAGGGGCACGTTTAAAAGTAATGGTGCTGTAAATCGACATATCATGCACTACTACGCGATAGAAAATCCATTTTAGATACGTGAAGTGCAACAACATCATTGGGCCTTATTTTTTAATAACGTGATTTTTTAAATAAAAACCGCATTATTTAAAAAAGTGTTAATTTCACAAATATGAAGTTCCAGAATCACACGTAGAATTCAAAAAACTAAAAATATACCATGTGTTCCATTTTAAAAATACAAATTTCAGCTGCCCTACTTTTTTGCCACACCCTGTATGTTTGGAAATAATTTTAAAATGTGCACACTTAGTAAACATATATTATAGTAAACACACTTTAATGGCACAATTTACCTATAAAGGACAAACTTACTTTATTCAATCGTTGACTCACCCTGTATATTAACATATAGTTGATTTCGTTAATTTAAAAGCAATATGGTAACATTACAATAATCCACGAAAATGTCAATAAAAAAATTACAAGAGAAGAGAATATTAAAAATAATGAAACAAAACAGAAGAAACAATAAAGAAACAATTACACAAGAAACTCAATCAATATGGACAGTTCTTCTCAACTAACATTTCGATTGGTCTCTTTTTAAATATGCTAATAGATGGCGATAGCTTTACAATATCATAAAACCTACATCAACTAAACTAAAACATTTCTGGTATGTCATAAGTACAGGGTGATCCAGATAAGTATTTAAATTGAAATATCGCTATTCGTTCTTATTTTTAGAAAATATTCCGAACAAAAGTTGTTTGACTTCATCTGCTTTTACACATATTTTGGTTTTAATGTATATATGGTGTTTAAAAAAAGCTAGGCACATGCCAACTTTGTTTTTTTAAATGTATATTATTATTTTATTGTTTTTAAATTTTATATTTCATTCTGCATATTTTTTTAAAAATATATCACATACTAAACCTTTTGGATTGGGCTTTCGAAATATTGAAGGTTTTAGAGTTACGAAATACTATGATTTTTTTTTATATAATTGCTTACTTGTTTAGACACCTGCTGCTACTTGGAGATAAAGGTTTATTTTTAAACGGTTTTATTTAGCTTGACTTGTTTGTTATTTATTTATTTGTTTGAGTCAAATCTTGTAGTTGAAATTTTACCCCCTTCCTGTTGACAGATTGATCTGATATTTGGTACACACCTTTAGTTCTGATGCATGCAATGCATTCTGTGTTATTGTAAATCCAAGATGGCCGCCGCTACAAAATGGCGGATTAAATATTATTTCACAACCCCCTCGATATGGGTATCAAATGAAAGGGATGGGATTGACTAGTAAAATACTGTACACTGTAACAAATTTCAAATCTAAGTTGGTCGCCGGCACTAAATGCCAGATTTCATATTTGCTTCAATATTTCTAATTTCATATTTTTTTCAATATGGGTAATGGATATATATCAAATGATAGGGCTTTATAAGTAGAACACAGTGCATGGCGGATCATAGTGTTTATACAGTCTATACTTACATTAAAGTTGAAATCTAGGCTTCCACTACCCACAAAATGCAAGACAGCACTGTAGACCACACAATTGTGTATTTAGGCTCGAAATTGTTTGAGGAAGTACAAGCATACGTAGCTCTGAGGCGAGTAAAGTCTTTGGAAGGATTATGTATTGAGGAGTTAGATTGCAACAAAATGTCAGGAAAGAAACCTTGTAATAATGAGGCCCTAAATGAACTAAATAGAATGAGAAATATTAAGTAACGAAATAAAAACTAAATAATGAAAATAAAATAAGTAAAAAACCTTTTTAAACGGTTTTATTGAAAATAATATAATGCTAAAAAACAATTCGTTGGGTCCTAGGTACTAGTCATCACACCACTCTCCTCTTCAATCTAGGGCATTGATCAGACAAAAAATAAAATCGTGGGGGGCGTAGCGTAACCTGAGTAAATATGTAAATATCATTTATAACGATATGAGCGGTTGACTATTGATAGAAATTTCAGGCGCCCCACGATTTTATTTTTTTATTTGATCAATGCTCTAGATTGATGAGGAGAATATGATGACTAGTACCTAGGACCTAACGAATTATGTTTCAGCTTTTAGTATTATATTATTTTCAATAAAACCGTTTAACTTAATTTTTACTTATTTTATTTAAATATCATGGCATTTATGTTTGAAGCCTGATTTGCTGATTCATTTTTATTTTCTGCTAATATTTTACAAAATGAGCTATAATAACGTTTTTTAATTCTGTTTGCTAAATTAGGAAATAACGTATCAGGTAAATAA
Organism: Pissodes strobi; assembly: GCA_016904865.1. Lineage (NCBI taxonomy): Eukaryota > Metazoa > Arthropoda > Insecta > Coleoptera > Curculionidae > Pissodes > Pissodes strobi. The sequence continues at coordinate 2,669 of MU189776.1, read as the reverse complement.
GGTGTATAATCAACCATAAACAAGAAAATAAATAAAACTTATAATTTCTAGCCTAAATTAAATACTCTGCAAGTCCCCATTAACCTCGTCACATTTCTCCTAAATTCTTTTCTGGCGTTCCAGTGCATTTATAATTGCTTCGTTTTCAATTTCATTTACATTTTTGTTTCTTCGACAACTTTTCTCTAAATTTCTTCAGTATTATTACTTATTTCTCTATACAATCTATAGTTGCCCCAAAGGGGGCCTAATTTTTAAAATCGTGGTATCCGTATTGATTTAAAGCTCTCTAAATTGTTCTATATCTGTGACAGAGTCTCTGATAGATTTTATGATAAATAGAGAAATTTATGTTTTTATTTATTTTTGTTAAAGTTAAATCTAAAACGAATTCTAGAACAGAAAAAATCAATCCTAAATAGAAAAACCGATTCTAATAATTACAGTAATCATTTAATAGAAACTATAGACATTCTTTTGACGAAGATTTTAATATTTTACATATTCATAATAAAAGTAAAAAACTCAACTTTTTAGAAGCAATAGAAATTAATAAACTCAAAAAAAATAGATTTATTATTGAATAGTCAAATTATCCTAAACAATTCTTCACTCTTAAACCCTTAGATAGAACTGGCCCTTTTACGACCATAAGTAGGTGCAAATGGATGTCCAGCATTGTAGTAACTAGTTTAGATTACTCATCATCATCAAGAAGGTACTATGCACTGAAACAGTTATTATGAAGTTTAAAATAACAAATAAATCAAAAACAGGGGTTTTTAATAAATCACATAGTAAATAGATTTTTATCAAGTAAGAGTCAATTCAGTAAAGTTATTCATTTTGTACATTCGCATTTGGCCCTTTCCAGGCAACTGCAGAACTGTAAATGATGAGCATGTTGAACGTTTTCGATAGGAGACAGCAACGACGGAGGTACCAAGCAAAATAGAATCCTTCTATGTCCCAAAGAACTAGTTGGCCTCTTGAAAGAGTTTGCAAGAGAATAGGAAAAAGATGGCGTGCCTTTAAAACATACAAATGTGATTTTTTATTATGTAGCTCAAAATAGAGAACATAGATACGTCTTTGAAAACTACAGCTAATTTTTTAATTTAATTGTCATTTTCCTAATCAGCACCCCGAAATTTAAAAAATACTTTACGTTGCATAAAAGAAAAAAAGAACCAGAGTGTTAAAATTTGTTGTCCAGTGTATTTTTGTCTTTCTATATTCGCTAATAACAATAACAACAACTGCATCACCATTTTGGAACATACCTACTGCATATTACGCTGACTTGTTTTTTGTTTAAACAAAACTAGGACCATGCTAATACTACTGCAATAAATCGTTCTTAATTAACAGTTTTTGTAAATAACGCCTGCCATATCTGGAATAGATTAGGATTAGATAGAGGATAGAGAATAAAATAATATTGAATATTTCCAGAATTTTATGCCTCATATCAGAATAATGGGAACGGTTCGATATTTTGTAGTGGCAAAGTACCATATGGTTGGAAAAGTACAATATTTTGTTATATATTAATGGTGAAAATACTTAGCTTGGTAAGTTTGAAGGATCTAAATTTGTTTAATTAGTTTTTGTTTTAATTATTAAAAGAAGAAGGTATTTATGATAATGCTTTCGTAAACAATCGCAGCTTTCCTTTTAGCTAACTTGTGTGGTGTATTCTAATATTACTTACTTGGTGCAAAATAGTTATTTTTGTTACAAGTACCCAAAATGAAGTTTTTCAGGACGAATCATTGCTGTTTGGAATAGCAGATGAGTCCTGAAAAACTTCATTTAGGTACGTGTGACAAACACTATTTTTTGTCATACGCTCCCAAAATTTTGTTATACCCTTTTTACAATTCTTCAGAACGTTTAAATTTGCACATTTTCCATAATTTTTGGAATCATAATGTTCGAAAAAGTTGGCTTAGAAATTGATATCGTAGCAACAAGTTTGTTTATTTGATAATTTTGTCATGTCATTCGAAATTTGTCAGAGTCACATAAATTTTAAAATGTTCCAAAATCAGGAATATGTTGCTAAAAAGGCCAAAGAAATCGTGTTTAATTTACTTCCTGTGAAGTCTCGTGCCATTTACCATAAAGAATATGATGCTTTTAATGAATGGAAATACAAAAATGACGTACTCGTTGTAAAAGAAGATGTATTGCGAAATTATTTCCACGAAAAAGTAAGTACTTATTTAACAAACTAAATACTTAAGTACTTACGCAAGATGTATTGTGAGTTTTTTAAATTAAAATAATACTCTCTTAAATTACAGTCACAAACGTTCAAACCGTGGACAGTTTGGTCGAATTCTAAGGAATTTTGGAATAGTCCCTAAAGGTTGCCATGACGACTTTTAGGGACTAGACCGAAAAAGAAGCATTTTACGAACTTAAATAAGTCCGTAAAATAGCTATTTTTGGGAACGTATGACAAAAAATAATTATTCGTATAGCGCAGCCTACTAAAAATGATTTATCTATTTAGAAGTACGAATATGAATATCATGTCTGATTTAGACATCTAAACCAAGGGAGTTGAATATCACTTAAAATCAAAAAAATAATAATGTATCGTTTGATACTGAATATATCTGCAGCACATTGTTGGCGAATATTTGTTTTGTTTTGAAGGT
>JAEQML010050134.1:0-48990 GCA_016904865.1 Pissodes strobi | reverse complement strand
GTAACACATGCGAGGAGCGAGCGCATGTTACATATACGTACTCGTGCGATTTTTTAGACAAAAAATTCGAACTTCGCGCCCCCAAATACCCCTCTCTAGAGTACCCACATCAAAATTAATTTTTTTCGAAAATTATTTTTCGAAAATTTTTTTTCGCTTTCTTTACAGAAACGATTAGAGGGATCCACGTACAAATAATTTTTTTTAAATCACATACAGGGTGTTAAACCCACAAATTTTCCCAAAAAACCCCTATTTTCAAAATATTTCGGTACAACATACTCGTGCGATTTTTTAGATCAAAAATTCGAACTCCACGCCCCCAAATACCCTTTTCTAGGGTACCCAAAACAAAATTTATTTTTTTCGAAAATTATTTTTGAAATTTTGTTTTCGCTTTCATTGCAGAAACGGTCAGAGGTATCCACGTACATGTCCCCACGTATAAAATTTTTTTTTTAAATTACATGCGGGGTGTTAAAACCACAAATTTTCTCAAAAAATCCCCTATTTTCAAAATATTTCGGTACAACAAACTCGTGCGATTTTTTAGATCAAAAATTCGAATTCCGCGCCCCTAATTAACCCTCTCTAGAGTACCCAGATCAAAATTTATTTTTTTTTCGAAAATTATTTTTGAATTTTTTTTTCGCTTTTATTAGAGAAACGGTTAGAGGGATCCACGTACATGTCACCCACGTACAAATATTTTTTTTAGTTCACATACAAGGTGTTAAAAACAAAATTTCCCAAAAAAAACCCTAATTTCGAAATATTTCGGTACAGCAGACTTGTGCGATTTTTTTAGACCAAAAATTTGAACTCCGCGCCCCCAAATACTCTTCTCTAAAATACCCACTTCAAAATTAATTTTTTTAGAAAAATATTTTTCAATTTTTTTCCCCGTTTTTATTACCATTACATATCATCAAAGTACAAATAAAATTTCCAAAATCATATACAGGGTGGTAAAACAATACATCTTAAAAAACATACAACTTTTTTCGTAATATTTCGGTAAGTACAGAAAACTCATACGACCTTGAGAACTCAACCAAACTAGATACGGCACATTAGTACCCAACGAGGCCCATCTTTTTCTCATTTAAAGTATACCTCTAACTCTTACCGTTCTCGAATTATAGCCGATTTAATGAAAATCTCGATTTTTTTAAGATACCCGTGAATTTTTGCGAAAAATTTTTTGAAAACAAAATATCCGTTTTTATTACGGAAGCGATTAAAGGGGTCCATTTACATGTTATTAATATAAAAATAAAATATTCAAAAGCATATACAGGGTGGTAAAAAAAATTTCAAATTTTTTAAAAAAATCCCCTTTTTTCAAAAAAAAACAATATATATATTTTTTAAGTTCAACGACTCCCATACGGGCTAAAGACCTTTTTTGTCGGCCTTGAGATCCTCTACCTATATGGCGAATTTCAAGTCGTTCGGAAAAAAAACCGATAGGTTCCAGGTAGGTTCCGGTTTCTATGGGACAAAATGAAGGTTAGGTCGATATAAAAGTATGGTTTTTTCCGTTTGCCGATATTCTTCTTTTTTCTACCGGAACTTACCCGTTAAAGAACGTGTTTCGCGATTTCCCCCACTTCTCAAGAAAAATTCAGGAAACGGGGGGCGTGGGGGGTACCCACTAACCAGCCAACCCCGACTCCGCGTTACGGAATTTGGTGGCGGCAATATTTTGCTCCGAGCTCCCGTTTAGCCTGAAATCACGAAAAACCACGCGATTTTCATATAGCCCCCCAAAACCCCCTCTTAAAATCCAGCCCGGCATCCCCGATTTAATTCCAGGTAGCCCCCACGTAGTACATCTACCATGTAAATATAGACCCTGCAGGTCATCTCCTTAGATCGGAACCTATCGGTTAAAAAACCGCGCGGGCGCCTATTCACCGGATAGGTCATTATTGACTCCTTAATTGTTCTGTTGTAAGGGGCGGCCAAATCCTGCTCGCCTCGGGCGGCCTAAAGCCTGGAGACGGGGCTGACAGAACCAACCGAATATTGCGAACATTGCAGCATGCCGCGTAAAAAAATAAAACAGAGGTCTCAAAAAGGTCTCAGAAATGATCAGCCGGTGATTGGAATTCAGCAACCGGTATCCATCTAGTGAAGCCTAAAAGCAGGTTTTATTAACAGTATTCTTAAAAATATAAACCGGTTTGCTGGCCGTTCTCCGGTAACGTAATATAAATTAAGCAAAGCTATCCTAATAACAAGAATATCCTATTTTAGTGAATGGATCAAACCTAAGCGATCTGTGCTTCGCTTATAAACTAAAATAAACATAGTCAAAAAGGGTTATAAAAGCTAATACATATATATATATCGTTAACCTATAATTAGAATAAAATTAATGTACATTAATAAATGCGGCATAAGCTTATTGACAGCAAATCGAATCAATAAATTTAGAATTAATTAACCCAAGAGTATTGACCTATTTTCAACAATTCCTACCACAAAATACAGCATTTTTTTTGCTAAATGCAGCATATAAAATGCAATTTAAAAATATTTTTACACTGGCCAAATCGGAATGTTACAACTGTGCTCCCTATTGAGCAGATCATTATACTTCTATGCCTCCATGTAGTATTTTCAAGTTTCAGCAGAACGATACCAATTCCTTATTTAAAAGATTGAAGATCTTCAAAGGTTCTGACACTGCCAAGGCTAGGCATTTATGTTCGTTATGTAAGGCCTAAAGCTGGTTGGGATTGTTTTCTGTTGATTGGACGTTTGATGCAGTATAATATATTCTGACTCTACATCTGCTGCCTGTATGCCCGATGGACTTCTCAGATTTAAGTTATTATTATGCACTGTTACGGGCTAAAAGTTTGCATTCAAGGATGGTCGGCTTCACATCAAAGGGAACTCCAACCTTCAATAAGCTGTATTTTTGCCGGCATTTCGGTCTTATCTTTTCGCACTCGCCGTCAGCAGCACCATTGAACATGAGGTATTCCAAAATTGCCTTAGCATTTGTATTCTCTGATAGACAAAAAACCACGCCAATTTCCTAGAAGCAGCCACTCCCCAAAGTTGAACCGTTTTGCGTATTTCTCTATGTGCAACTTGGCCTGATCCTGGAATCCACTTTTGCTTTCTTTATTCTACATTCCAGAATTTTCCATTCATCATCAGGCGGAGTATTTGGGGCGACTTGTTTATTAAGTGCCGAATCCACTGATTACTGGTTTGGCTAAGAGTTACTGGGTCTGTTATTAGCAAACATGGCGAAAAAAATCGTGGAATCAGCAACGATTTCCATTCTTTTGTTTACTTGGTTTAGTTTTTATATACTTCAAAAGATTAATTTTACTTACTTCACGTTTTTTTTTATGGTTAAGACAATATTAACATTTCCTCTTCTTTTTCCTATACCTATGGCGATGGCGGGGAAGTTCTGTCCATAATTAGAATAAACCTGCAAACTAGCATGCTTGCTTATACAAGGCATTATTAATAATAACGGTCATTTACCTAGAAGTTAGAGGAAAAATATAGATGTAATATTCTTTGCGAACATATGGTGGCAAATATCCATAGCTATTAAATTAAAATGGATTAATTTCAAATCACTGAAAAGAAAAATTAACCTTAAATAACATTTTAGGAGAAGAATATTGGGACGGTAAAGGAAGCAGTGGTATCACCAAACCCAAGTTTTTCAAAATCCAAACCACTGGTGGATCGGTTTTCAAAAATATTTATTTGAAGAACTGCCCAGTACATTGCGTCTCTATTAACGGGGCTGCGGATACAACTTTGAATGGATGGACCATTGACGTTTCCGATGGCGACTCTGTAAGTATCCCTATATCAAATATAATTTGAAATTTACATAAACAGGGGTAAATCGCAAGCTTCCGAATTAAACTGCGGTTCACATGTATAAGTATAGGGAGAAAGAGCGCTTTTATATGTCGCTCTGTTTTAGATATTTTGTCATAAAAGTAGTCTAGCCAAATGATCTCTTCGAGTTGCCCCTGTTTCTTCGGTTTTCAATCGATCAAAAACACAGTAAGATTTAAGATTATTTTACATATTTAGGAAAAGAAACCAATTAACGAGAGGTCCAAGTAGTGATACTACTGGTTGAATTTATGAACCAATGAAACATTTGCTTTAATTTCAAACTCAGATATTTTCATTGATTGTTGATGGAATTGAATTAGGTTTTCAGATTATTAAGACAGGATTAACATACCTACATAAGGTTAGATATCGGATAATAATACAAAACCTCTAGTAGGTACATCACAAAATTAAGTGTTCTACTATCATGAATTATGTCGTCCAACATTTTTAAATTTTAACCAATTCTTTAAAGTTTCTTTCAATAAAATGAGCATAAAATGTGCTACATACCTGCATATTCTGGACCCGCTATATTCAAACCATCTAAGACACCACATACACTGCAACGAAATCTTAAGCCAGATTTTCAGCGGCCAGATTTTCACTACTTTTATACCAGTGATATTTTATGTATAACGATACTATTTTAGCTAGTTTAGGTTTAAGTAAATTTTCTACTGTTAATAAAAATAGTTTTTAGTTCAAGACTCCTAAACTAAAGCATTACTCTTATTTCTGTTTAGTACAAATATATGTAAAAAATTAAAAAATTTATAAAATATTAATTTTTACCAGTTATCCTTTCAATTCTTTCGTAAGAATTATTTTCTTACACAGATATTCTTCTTATTTCATGGACTATCGTAGTTTAAACTGAGCTAATTGTTTTTTTAAATTTAGCAAACCTGTTAAGCGAGTGTACAAATATATTAATGACTTTGCAGAATGGTGGTCACAATACTGATGGATTTGATTTGTCAAGCTCAAGTGATATCACTGTAGAAAATACAGTTGTAAAAAACCAAGATGACTGCGTAGCAATTAACCAAGGATCAGGATACGTATTCAAAAACCTTACTTGTAGCGGAGGGCATGGTTTAAGTTTATCTGTGGGACAAAGTTCTGACAGTGGTTCTGCCAATACTGTTAAAAACGTAACTTTCAGTGATTGCAAAGTATCTGACTCAAGAAATGGAATTCATATTAAAACTCATACTGATGCCGGTACTGGATCTGTCAGCGATGTCACATATTCAAACATTGCTCTGTCAGGTAATATTATTAGTTAAGTTATTACATACAAGATATCTTTAACCCTCCGTTCCACGGGTGGGTTTAGAATCGCGCGAAGCCACGGGTGAGGCCTGTCAGGACCAAATTTAAATATAGGCACAACAAATATTTGGGATGCCAAAATTTTGATTATTTGGTTAATTATTGGAAATATAGCTTATGCGTCATAATGATACACAAAAATTAAGGAATAACATATTTGGTACAAATAATTTATTAATTTAGAAAAATTTTGAATTTTTTTTGCATATATGCGTTAAATCTAGTTGCTGCAAATGTTTAAAAGAAAATAATTACATTTAGTTGTTATATATATTTTGTTTACTAAATAAATCAACCAATAACTACTTTAAAAAGAAATAAGAAATATATCAGCAGAAAATCTGGAGGGGTGAACTTCCTCAATGCATTTTCTGTATACATTCCTGGCAGCAGACTTGAATATGTTCCATACATAGCCAAGCTCTGCAAAACTTGCAGAAATATCTGGTCTTGCGTCGTTTGCAATATTTACAGTATCCTCTTTTGTTTGGGGGTGGGTCCTGCTGCTCTTCAAGGGCGGGAATTGCAGCTAAACGACGTGCCGACTCACGAACTTTTCGTGTCAAATGGTTGCATGTAGCTCTTTCGCGAAGGTTTTCTTGTAGCAAATCGATCCCTTAGTTTTTTTGAAATAGTCTGCGACATTTGCTAAACTCACCATCGGGGTTGTTCGACCTATAGATTATGAAAGCATTTATAGCCGCAACATTCAGTAGAGAAAAAAATATCACCATAGGCCATCGTCGGGTATTTCGAGCCACGTTATAAGACGTAACCATTCGATCAAACACATCAACCCCACTTTTAGTGGTGTTATAAAACGTGATCATTTCTGGTTTAGCATCCACTCCGGTACTTTCATCGATTCTATTGTCTGTATGCATGGAGGACACAACCAGCACTTTTTTAGATTTTTTTGGCACATAGGAAACGGCTGTCATGTATGGACTAAATGCAAATATAGATGATTTGGGTTGCCTCCCCCTAATATTGGTAAGTTCAGCTGGTAGAGATCTACGATTAGATTGAATTGTCGCAACAACTGTCAAGCGGTGGTCCTCCAATAAGCGTCTAACAATTTCATAACTGGTAAACCATCGGTCCATGGTGACGTTTCTACCAGATCCAGTCAAATGGGCACACATTCTTTCAGTGACCGCAGCAGTAGCGTTGTCTCTTTTGAAAGGGCCATCCGGTTGGACGCCGGGATAAATTTCCATGTGAGAAGTATAAAACGTTCTTGCGTCCACCACGGAAAATACTTTTATCCCATATTTGCTGGGCTTGTTTGGTATGTACATCTTAAAGCTGCATCTTCCACGAAAAGCTAGAAGCATTTCATCTAAAGTTACATAATTTCCTACAGAATAATTTCGTTTGCAGGCAGTATTGAATTCCTCAAACATATTTCTTACTGCTGCTAATTTGTCCAATTGTCGTATTTCTTCTCTAGAAGAAGTATCGTCGAAACGTAAGCATTTCAGTAAAAATTGCATTCTTCTTTGAGCCATAGCAGCAGGAAATATTTCAGCTCCAAGGCCATCATCACTATAAAATTCTGACAAATTTTTTCGTCCGCCATGCTGTGACCCAGCTAAATATAGCAATCCAAAAAGCGCCTTGATTTCTTCAGGACCTGTTTCTTTCGTATCATATTTATTTGTATACCTTGAAGCAATTTTCCTAATATATAAGTTTGTATTTTTTACAATAATGTCCACTATATTACTAAACATATATGTCCAGCCCTGAATTGGGGACAGCCCATTTCTTGCACCTCCAATTACCCCTGGCAAATGCGTTACAATGTTTCTTTGACGTGTTCGCACGTTGAGTGGAGGAGCATCTTTCTTCCATTTAGTACCGTCTTTTCCATAATAATAGAGACGCCTGTCGGAACCACTATCTGCACTGCTGTTTTCGCTGCTTTCCTGAAGATGTTCACCATCCTATAAATCTTCATCGGTATCTGATCGATGGTCACTCTCAATTGCAAAATTTTCATCGGCCAGAGAATCGTCACTTTCAGAGAATTCGTATTCGTCATCAGTCGGAACTTCTTCATGCATACGTCTCAACCTTTCTATTTCTCTTTCGTAAGTATCCATACTAATAGCTTATTCAAAGTTCTGCAAGAATAAAAAAATGCATACTATAAAATATTATAAAATTTATTATTGAGGGTAATTATTACTTACCGCATTTATCTTATGCAGGTTTGTATTTAAAACGGGTACAATAATATCTAACTAAAAACTTAAAAACAAAAACTTTAATAACTAAGTAAATTGACGAAGTTGAAAGTCACAGCAAATATGTATCGATGTTGCGATGACAAAGCCTAATCAAGAACTATTTATTTCCACTCGCCTTGTTTACAATATCATTCCAGCACTAAATATTTAGAGCCATGTTGGCCTTGAATGCGCATTTCGAGCAATTACGGGGTTAGTTTAAAAGTTACACCATTCCACGGGTGAGGCCTGTCAGGACAAAATGTACTCTAATAAAAAAAACATTTTGAGGAATTCTAAAAATTTGCGGTAAAAATACGTGCTTTTACAGGCTTGAAAGGTACATAGAACATCACAGCCCCAAAGCTATTTCCACAAAAACTACCTGCATTTTGCACATGTGCTTGGACCCACAGGCCGCACCCGTGGAACGGAGGGTTAAAAGTCTTTATAAAGCGCTAGGACAAAATCTTAAGGCTAAAATATGGGGATCTAGCCCAATTTATCCAAGTCCAAAAGTCGACAGTTTCCAAAATATAAGGCACCTCGAGTCCTGGGATCCCACAGAGATGCCCGATCTATGTGAAACAGATTAAACTGCTTTGGACAGAGCTCTACATCATAAATGTGCCATATTAACCATGAACCTGAAAGCATTATAACATTATAATGACAACGTTCAATAGCCTGCCAAACCTAGTGAGTTTAGTCCTAAGAACTCCAACATTGTTATAGTAAATCATTGTTACAGTCCCTTGAACCGCCCTTTGTCCCACTAAAGTGGGACTTCCAAAAAATTTTAGTCTTAGACCCTATGAACTGGCCTACCAAACTGAAACAACGTTCTGAAGCCAAAATTCAGGATGATTAATTTTTTCATAGTAATGAGAGCCAATGCCTAACTTTAATGGTTTGTTCTTACTGATAGAATTTAAGGATTCACTATAAAATCTTCATCTTTAAGAGTTGGTAGTCTAGATTTGATATATTTTGTCAGTAGCATTTTCACTGCCTCTGTCAACATAAAGATATTTTATAGTTGAAGAAATTTTAAAATCACCTGAACAAACTGTGGCATTGGTAAGCTCTTGGATTAGGTTTTCCAGGTTGAGGTGATATATCGTTATTTTTCTGCCCCTTACTCTTTGCTATTTTAATACCAACTTCTTGATGTGATGTGATTTTAGAGTATTGAGAGATTGGTTATTTCTAGAATCTTCGCCATTTTGATATCATAGAGATAAGTGTAACCGAACGTCAGCCACATTGAAAGATTGCGAGGAAGTGGAAGTATTCGTAGGTTCAGTTACTTTTATAGTAAAATCATCTTCATGGATACTTGTAAACAATGAATATTGTCTATTTTATGCATCAGTCCTTTAAACAATCTTTCCATATTTTGTTGTAAAGAGGTCAGTTTAGAATTAATGTTGTTGAAAATATCATCCACGTTACTGCAACATCCTCATCAATTTGCTTTGGAGTCATTTTACTTCTCATCATTCTTCCCAGAACAGCTTGGAGACCAACATGCCATAATACGTATTTTCAGTAGTGCAACGCATATATCCATTGTAGTAATTCAGCAACGCTCTTGGCTAACAGGATTCTTACATGAATCATATGGATATCCAAATAATTGAGTCTTCTCATCTCTGAAAGTACATTTTGAGTTGCACTTAAAACACTTCCGCTCAGATATCAGAGTTAAAAAATAAAATCACAAAATCAGAAAAAATCGACACAAGGCAATTTGAGACTGCATAATATTCCCTCCAGTACATATGGAATCCGATGAAACAATTTGCACCAATTAAATGTTCAGTAAACTCCGCGTGTTTTTGTTTACCTAACCTTAATTTTCTTCTATAGTCTTGTCCATGGAATCGTCAAAATTCTTACTCCTTATCAATATTACGTTTTCCCTTTTTTTTTCGAAGATAAGAAACTGTTTTGGATTTTATTTTTCGAAATCCAAATAAACTAGTTTTTCCTTTTCTGATTTTTGTTCTGAAAACTTCCATTTTTTGGTGGCCTGAAGGAAATCCACGAGTTCAATGTCAGTGAACCAGTCCCAAGTGGCTGTTGGGCCACCGACAACCAAGGGTGGTTAATAAGCTCGAGGGAATCGAGAATTAAATCGGTCCAATAAATAGACGCGATTACGCAAAAAAGCTCCGACTTTTCCGATTATCGGCAAAATCAAATTCCAGGGTGAAGAAACTGGTGGGAGAACGTAAGGCTAAATATCTAGTGCTAAGGAAAACTCCGATCGGGCAGCTGCCAACAGTAAGGTAAGGGACGCTGAAAAGGTAGCACCCATGGCCAAGTTGCCAGGTAATTCCCAAAAGCGTCCTGTATCAGAAGATAGCACTGCAGATTCAAAGAAATCTAGAATTGAGGATGTATCATTCAAGGATGCCCTGACTGTGGTCAAAACTGCAGTAGTTTACTAGGATTTATCCTCAAGTAAAGACGGCTGTTATGTTGCCTAGTATAAAGGGAGGTTCCGCAAGCCTTTTGGCAACATCAGACGGTTTATAACTGGCTTGAAATGGTTCTTCCGATTATTTTCCCTGGAAAATTTTCAAATTATGAGCGTATTAAATTTTGGAACCAACGAATGGGAAGATTTTATTTCCATAATTAGTATTTGATTTAGAGGGTATTAACTGTATCAATTGTCATATTTTTTACAATTTGCAATCAAAAAAATAGTAAAGATTTCGCAAATGATAGCCAGTTTATCTCGATTTCCTCTTTCTTCGCGACTTCTCCTTTTATCAAAGCGGAAGTAACTAAGCAGGAACTTAAACCCCTTTAAACTCATTAAAAGATGAAATATCTCAGTTACATAGTTATATTCTCTCCATAATTCTACCAAGCTTTGCCTGTTTCTACGAAGTTCACCTGCAAGGTAAGCCAGTCCTACGCAAAATGCCTTTTGCATCTCGTTCTCGTGTGAACTGTGATCTATTAATTTCAAATATAGTCATTGGTATCTTTAACAATGATTTATAATAGTTTGTCACATCTACTACATTTCCAGCATACCTACATAAATGGTTTTGACCTCTCTTGCAGATTCTATGATCTCTGGCAGACATACCATGTCTGCATATTATATGCTTTGAGGTATATGTTTCACTCGAGGGGTAAATTTAGTTCTTCTCTTTCTTTTCCTAGAAAGTAATCAATGTTTTCTTTGTACTCAGAACCATCTCCTCAGTCTTTTTGATAAATGTCGGAGTCGTCATCCAGTGGTTCAACCTGATCCTCACCATCCATGTCACTTTCGTCTTCATATTCATCCTTGTCGTCGTTTTTGTCCAATTTCTTCCACATCTGCAGTGAAGCTTCAACATCTTTAGAATGATTTGTATTATAGGTTTGTAGGTGTTTATCCATGAATCTGTAACACAAAAAATGTATCATGAGCTGGCGCATGGAATCTAACAGACTAATTTTAAAGCAAAACATTATTATTTAGATGATAGTAAAAAATGGTACTAACATGTGACTCTTAGAGCATTTCAAATTGTAATAATATGCAAAACACCTAAAATTGAAAACAAAGAAGAACAGCAACATGCGCAAAGAATCTGATATATTAATTTTATCTCTGAGTATTACGCATAATCACTTCACTGCCACAAATTCGGCTGTCGATAGTTCACGGACAGAAAAGAGGACACGCTAGAGCCAAGTCGGCGAGACTCAATTCAAGGCTAACTATACATCTAATAAATCGATGGCATCCAAGGGAAGTTAAGAGTTTATCTTACAAATGATTGCCTTTTTCTCCTCCTGTATGTACAATTCTATGGAAAGTAGAACCGCTTTGGCTCTGGCTCCAGGGTGTAAACAGCAACGAAGTTGAAAAAACCTGAAAGAAACTGAGATTCCTGTGAAGCAAACTGGAGGCTGATGTTGGAGCTGCTCGGCAGTCACTAAGGTGATACGTGTTGGCCTGATGCTGTGAACCAAGTTTTGTGGCTCTGGCAGAAGAATGTGCCCTAGCAGCAATAATCCACGCGACAGTTACCGGAATTTCCAAACGTTGCCAATAAAAGGCAAATCAGGAATTTTAGATGGTTTAATCCACTTTATCTTAAAATTAGCACATGGTTACAATGGTTCAAGATTATCTCCTTAAAGTAAAATCGGCAAGAAATGCCAAGAAAACCACGAAGCATCACTGTGTCTGAAGAAAGCTAAAAAGTTTTTTTCAGACATTTCGAATATTTTTATCTGAAGAAAGCTATAACTAGAGTGCTGTTTCGTGGTTTTCATGACATTTCTTGCCGATTTGACTTTAAGGAGTTGACCTTGAGACTTTATAACTGGTGGCAAGTATAGAATAGTCTTGAACCATTGCAGACTTATGCTAATTTTAAGATAAAGTGGATTAAACCATCTAAAACTCCTGATTTTCTGTGTGAAAGACAACTGACAACTCATTGGCTTTTTATTGGTTACGTTTGAAAATTCCGGTAACTGCCGCTTGGATTGTTGCAGCAAAGGCACATTCTTCTGCCAGAGCTACAAAACTTGGTCCACAGCATCAGGCTAACAAGTATCACCTTAGTGACTGCCGAGCAACTCCAACATCAACCTCCAGTTTGCTTCACACGAATTTCAGCTTCTTTTTGGTTTTTCAGCTTCGTTAGGGTCACTGAACTAGCACTTGTGCTGTTTACACCCTGGAGCCAGAGCCGAAGCGGCTTTACTATCTAAAGAATTGTATATACAAGTGGAGAAAAGGCAAACATTTGTTAGATAAACATGAATCCTCCACAGCAATATAGAACATATCTACAAGTTAAGAGTTCCCATTAAAAATATTCCATTCACATTAAAGTGGGAGCGTTAGTTACTGGAATAATGAATTCTAATATTTAATGTGAATTGTAGGGATGCATCGTCATGCATGAAGTACATATTGTGTCCAATAGCCACTGAAAGATCATTAATAAAATTTGCCAAATTTACTAGTTGTTACAGGTAATTTAAACCATTTAAGGTGGTAAAATGGCAGGACCAATAATAAATCTTTCAATGGTTCCTGCCCGTACGTTAAATCTGAATTCATGTTGATAATGCACAACCATGATTACATGCTGATCTTCGTCAGCATAAGCATGTTCATTATGTGAATTGGTCAATTCCTTCTTGTAAAACAACACCCATCGGTAAATAATTTATTATGATAATTTTCATTATGTTCGTTAAGCATCGACAGGAGCCTAGACTGTATTCCAGGTCGAGAGGTAAAGCTCTCCCAATTACTGTATCTTTACCAACTCCAAGTTACAAACCCAGGTATCTCGTGCTCAGACTCGAATCTTTTCGGCTCATTCTTAAATTTCTATCTCAACCTCCGGCGATCTACTTGTATGATTCTATCAATAATCAACAGTTGCAGGAGCCGAACTACCGGTTGCTCGAAGACGCCCTCCAATAGCGACAAATATTTGGTAGTTTGGTACGCGTCTATTTGGAAATATTTCTCTGTATATTCTCACCGACTCCTACAATAACCGTAAACTTATCATATGGGTAATTTCTGATAAATTTTAAAAGTTTTCAATCGGGTGCATACATACGATGCTTCAAACTCTGCTTTAGCTCGTCGCTAAAATTCGTGCAGCCCGGTCTGCAATGGAACAGTCTATGTTGCGTCTGTTCCTAAATATCGAGTGTAACAACGAAACCATTCTCAGAATCTAAGAAATATTTTGTTCTAATTTTTGCCACTTAAGTCTCAATATCGAATATAATTTAAACGTGTCACTTGCCGTCTATTATTAATTACAAATTAGTTGAATTTAACTCTAATGTATGTTAGACATCAATAATTGAAATTGGAACTGCATTTAAAATAGTGGCCCTCTCTCTAAAAGATTTACAAGCAAGATTTGTGGAATTGTACTGCGTAAAAAACAGAACAATTTTATATAAAATTGATGAGGCGTTCTACATTGAGAATGTCATTCCTGCATAGTTCATGCTTTAATTTGTAGAAATTAATTTTCAGGTGTAAATAAATTTTCTCTATTCACAAATTTAACGTTCGCATATCTCATAAAAATTTCTTTAAAGTAGGAAACTATTGAGAATTTTTCTCAGGTCTGTCAGTTTTTAACATAAAGTAAATCACTAAATACTCAATAAATATAAATTTAAGATAGTATTATTAAAATTTATTATTAGATCTACATTTCAGGTATCACCAACTATGGAATAAACGTTCAAGAAGACTATAAAAATGGCAAATCGACTGGAAAACCCAAAGGAAACATTCCAATTACAATCAGTGAAAATCAGTGAAGTGACAGGCTCTATGACTGGAGGAAAGAGCAGTATGGGAGTATATATTCTTTGTGGAGATGATGGTTGTAGTAATTGGACCTGGTCCGGAATTTCCATATCTAACAGCAAGAAGTCAAATAATTGCAACTTTACGCCTTCCGGATTTTCATGCTGAGAAATCCTGTCAAAATAAATGTGATATTCTTGATACCATCAAAGCATTGTTTAATATATGCTCGTTAATAAAGATTGTTATAGTGATATCTCTAACTCTTATTTCTAGACCGAAGCCTAATCCATCACATAGAAGCTATTCACCTCATTTGCTTCTAATTTTATATATTTATTTCCACCTCAGATTAGAGGAAACTGAGAGCGAATAAAGCTAAGTTGGGAAAATTTACAATTAAAGATGCGTATGCTATGATTAAACACCAATAAACTTACCAATGAGTTAAATTTCAAAACAAATAAATTGCCAATAAATCAAATAATTATAACCAATAGAATAAATTCACAAATAAATTATCGGTATTGGCAATTCAGATAAGGTAATAAAGTAAGTAATCGAAAATAAATGTATATGGTCACCAATTAAAGATAATGATAAATTAAGTCACTGATAATAAAATATAGCGTTACCGTAATCTCTATAGTTATTCCGAAATATCAAAATTATCTCAACGTACAAATGTAAACAGCAAAAATCAGATTAAAGCAAGCTAATGAGCAAAAAAAATAATGCTGATGTTTCAATAAAAATAAACCTGTTCACTTTATCTATCAAGAAAATAAAAGCGGTTCCAAAGGAGAGTCGACTTTAGCTCAGTAATTGAATTCTGAATAGAAAAATTGTTAAGAAAATATCTAACACTGGAGAAAAGTTTTACACCAAAACGTTGAGTACAAGAGAAAAAAATATATGTTAAACTGGCGTTGAAAAGATTGGATGTCCCAAAATTAAAATTCAATCGGAAAAGTTTACCGACTCGTCAAACAAAAAATCGGCCTGAAATGTTTGACACCAAAATTTGTTAACGTGAGTACTCAAAAAAAAATCGCCAAAAATTTGTTGACGTAAGCAATTAAAAATGAGCCTAACACGCTTGACGCCAAAAATTTATTAAAGGCGCACTAATTACTGACGTGAGCACTCCAAAAAAAGATTGGTCGAGCCCTTTACGTTGGACGCCAAAAATGTGTTACGCCTTTTCTGTTTTCTAATTTTTCTAGGCGCAATACCTTCACTCCAGAATTAGAGAAACTGGCAGTGAAAAAAAATGATCACTAAAGGAAGCGTACATCTGTAAGAACTGTTGCAAAAGCATATAAATTAGGCCCTAGCTGAAATACCGGTGAGTAGTTGGGAGAGGGGGGGGGGGGGTGTATTTATATTGCGCCACTGCTTTTATGACGGATAAAAAAACAGAAAATCCCCAAGTTTTGATTGGAGTTCGTAAAGATTTAAGCTTCGTACGACAAAAGAAAACAACAAAAATAAGTTAGAAATCAGATCAGAATTGAATGCCAGATATTTATCAGTATCAACAACCGAAAAATAAAATAAATACTCAAATATTAATCAAAAAAATCAAAGTCAGTAATAAACGAAAGCAATAAAGGTAAAATAAGTAAATCCAGAACGTTTCAGTTATTGAGCGCAAGTAATAAAAATCTGATACTTACTACTTCATTCGACTTTCTCCTCTGGAATGTCACTACTTAAGGGAAGTTCAGGAAATTAAATAACTAAATAAAAACAGGTAAATAAGTTAAATGGAAAGTTAGTTTATTGCTATTAAAAAATATATATATCATAGCTGATTAAAAAGATGAGAAAATGACCAGTAATTCTGACAGATTAATTTTTATTATAACAACTATTATACTTCGAAGAGAAATAGTAGGCTTTAGTCGATTACTTGATGGAGTAAATGACATGCTTTACCTAAACAAACGCCCGAAATATTTAACCGTAATCTATGATGAACGCGTTATTCAATATTAAAAAAAACGTTAAGAAAATATAAATAAAGGCCAGCGATACTGCAAACAACTACTCGTTATGGGACAATTCAAGTATCCGAAATAAAAACACTAAATCAATGGTTAATTAACGAACCTAAAATCATGATTTGTTACAAAAGCCGTATTACTAACTATCTATGTATTGTCACGAATTGTATTTTTTACTTGTGACGCCACGCCTTATTTAGCGTGCAGGAGAGTAACCCAGGTTTGGGATCGCACTACAAGTTGAGAAGAGATAATAAAGGAGACACATTGATAACAACAATAACAAGTTTATTTACAAACAAACTTAACGACGGTTAGACTGTATATTAATAAACGCGTGTTTAAGTTTATAAATGAATTAAGAATTTACACTATACCCAATTAATATTAAATGCATGTCTTCACGAGGGAGGCTTAGTTCAAAGTTTTTCTAGAAGAAGTTTATGTGAGCGGGGTTGTCTTTTATTTATGTATTCGTTTTGATATTTATAAGGTGTCTTTTAGAGTTTTCTGATTTAAGATTGTCACAGATTTCTAAGGCACTTACACTACTTTTAAAAATCCCCAAAAAACCCTTTACTGGAAATGTTGATACCTCACTCGTAGATTCGACTCTCTCTACTTTTTAGTATTCCCCGAATGTGGTATACCTGTGCATACGTCCATCCAGGTTAGGTAATGACCTGATCCCCCTGGACCTGTGTCCAGGTGTTCACAGATATCGGGGTTGTGGGATAGAACAACTAGAAGTGGACGTACCTATGTACTGCCCCCAGCTAGATTGAGCGGAGTTGAGAGACCCGAACGCCTGATGAATTTGGCGTTTGCCTGCGTATTTATATGTTACAAAATGCTGATGGCTGCATCATTAAGGATTAAAATCGCTCCCGTCGACCGCTCAAGTTGTTTATAATTAACAGTGAATGTTTATATAACATTTGTAAAGTTCAAGTTCAAACTTAGTACAGGGTGATATTTAATTAGTAGGTTCATGCTTTGTAGTAGTTCACAGTATATTTGGTTATCAGTTATGATACGTTGGCAACAGCCGCAAAATTAAAATAACTAGTCCGACCTGGCGTTATTGTAACAATCAATCAAATATAGAATTTAACCGTATGTTATATTTAAACCGGTCAAGTTACCGGTAGGACAAAACTAATGAACGGTTTGTTTGAAAAAAAAAATCAAATGGAATAATAAAAATAAAAGAATAACACAAAGTCTACTAAGACGTAAAAATATTAGTAGTTATCTGTTCTACAGGTATCTAAGGTAAGCCAAAAACCGTTAAAAATTTAGCAAAAAAAAATAGTTTGACTTAAAACGTCATTGCGTCAGTCAATTAAAAGTTCAAAATTCAATCGAAAATCGGACTGGTTCTAGGTTAAACAAAATTAACTGGATTTTAGAATTCAATCAAATAAAATCAGGCTTCTTAGGCTAGAAAAAATTGGCACAATATTTAAGGATCAATTAAAAAAAAAAGAACAAAAGAAATTTTACCTTGGTTACGGAGAAAAGGTTAAATTTTGATCGAGAACAAAGCATAAAAAATAATATTAAGGGTTCGCGTACATTACCCGCGATTGTGACAAACTATATAAAAAAAGAAAGATCTCACTCGGTTAATGAGTAGCTCCTCAGGCAGCTTGCAGAAAAGAACTGCACAGAGGAGGAAGAGACTTCCTTGACAGACGATGGACAGCAAGACTCTATAGGTAGCTCGACTACTTAGGCGTAGCCAAGGGAAAACCTGTCGTTAGCGATACCCGTCGATAGCAATACCTGGCGATAGCACCCTGTGAAACATCAATATCAAGGTTCCACATGTAACTCTTAATTGAAGAGTATTATAACTCGGTAATCAAAATCAATCATCAAGGAAAAGAGAAATCACAATTTAAAAAACAATAATTTATCTGTGTAGGGGGTAGCTGGTTGCCTATCGCTAGATAGCCTTACAGTTCGACGAGAAGGCCTCTGACACCAAAGAGAAGTGTCAGACACCAAACACTTAATAATAAATAAGGGACAGATATGGCCTGAAACTAAAAAACGGCCCGGTTGGAGAATCCCACAAAACGTAAAATCAAAATAATTCCAACCGGCACCAAAATCTGCTGACTCAAAGACAGGTCGACGTAGAGTGGCGCCCGTCAAAAAATCGGAAACTCAAGGAGGAAGCCTACGAGAATCCCCACTACGAAAATCTCGCTCTACTAATGAATACATGGCTTGACAAGTCACATGTTCCTCTTAATAATTCATCCAAGGAATTTAGACAATAGAAACCTAGAATTTCCAGGTATCGGCATCTACCATGAAAAACTACTCGGGGTAGCCAAAATGGCATTGTCGTTCAACTACTACATTTAATAATAAATTCCAAATTAACGCAACCATAATCACGTAATTGCGCGCGATGTTAGACTCGACATCCAATCCAAAAGCAGTACAAAAGAGGAAAGAACAGAATGATTTACCTATGCAAATACTCAAAACAATTTACTTCAGCAGTGAGGAAGTTTCCTGAAAAATTAAACTGATTATTTTTCATTGCAAACTACCTATAATAGCACAGTGAAAAAAAAATCAATACGTATTTTTTATTTCCTCTAAAGATGATTATCACGGGAGCTATGCCAGTTTTTAGTTTTATACCAATATATAGGCATACTAAGCATGGTGCGACGCGCGACGTAACAATTCATGTGTATTGTGACGTCATAAGCACATTTCAAGGCGTTGTATCTGCCTTATTTTTCGACTTATGAAAAAAAGAAAAAACACGTGTCCACTTATTTTTCATGGGCTATGGAAATAAGCCATAAAAAAATTTGATGAAACTTCCTCATTGCAATAATTCCTGAAACACAATAATTATTGAAGTGTGAGAAAATTAGATTGTTACTTTAGTTTAATGACCAATATTTCCTTTTAATTGCACTTGTCAAAGAAACAAACTACTGAATTAATGTTAGAATGTTAAATTACCTGTTATAAAAGAAGTGATATCAAATTAAATTACTAACAAATACCCGTTATGAATAAGTAAGATAGACAATTAATAATTACTAATAATTACACAAAGCGAATGAAAGAAAACGCTAAATAAACAGTTACCAAATTAACCAAAACATGATCATGCTCGCCTTTCTCGGGCCTACTAGAACGTAAATAGCAATATTGTAGTTGTAGTATGTTAAAAACACCTGTTAAATGGAGAATAGTACAATCTGAAGCGTTATCCAAACAGTCAGATATAATAATACTAAAAAAACTTCTGACGATCTGATCTGTCTGAAATTGAATTAATTTTTCACCGCGACTTTAAATGACCATAAAAAAGTTGGGACTTATTATAAAAACGTGGAGTTCTTATGAGTAATGGAACTGTGCTCTCTTTACACCGATTACTCAACACCGCACTTTGCTAAATCCTCTGCTTTATTTTTGATTCACGTTTTCTGACGTTCTATATGAAATTGAATGGATTATTCTACGGCGACTGTAAAAAAAATAGAACCTACCATAGAAATATGGCATTTCAAAGATTTATAGGACTACTCTCTTCCTATCGATTAGTCAAAACTTTTGATAAGTTCCCTGCTTAATTTATGTTTTACGAAAATTATCTTTGCGAAAGAAATAAAAATAAAGTGAAACTTTAGACTGGACTATAACTTGGTATAAATTAGCGAACAATTAAAATATGTGAAAACAAAATTTGCTTAAATGAGTTCACAATTCGATCTGCTCAACTGACTGATAGGAGCACGAGAAAAGGTCTCCAAATAACTTCCAGAAAGAAACGTAGACAACCAATGAACCGAAAGTCCTCCTTGATAGAAAGAATCAGTATTTTACATGTTAAGGGTAGCTAGACTGCCTCAAAGGATAGCCGAGAAAAAGCTTCTGCAAGGAGAATTAAATAAATATTAGCAGCAGTCCACGCGCAGTTGCAAAATGGCGATGCCTGGAAAAAACCAAAAGGCAATTCACCTGTCGAAGAGACTGAAAAATCCCATTTACGAAACTGAGCCGAGGCACCAAACTAATAAAACACCAAAGGTGAGACTCAATAATGGATTCGTAAAAGATGTCCACAAGGTTTTTCACAAAACTATGCTATCGCGTTGCCAAACTGCTTGATTTCCATCGATGGGCCAGATAGAGAGAATGCTCTGCGAAAACTCCACAAGATATTCCCTTCCAAACTTTAAACTAACCAATCCCCTATATGCTACATGTCGCATAAACAAGGCTTGACAATAGTCAATGTTTGAAACAATCACCCAAGATTCTGACCTGATAAAGCTTTAATAAATACTCTATTCTCCTAATATTGTACCGCAACATGTTTGCTAACTAACGTCACTTAATGACAACTCCGTGCCAATAAAGCTATCACATTCAACATAACTATTAAAAGTTCAGTCCAAGTTTTGAAGACAACTTGTTCCATTTTTCTTGTGTTCTGAGAAAATGCTCTTTGACGCACACCCCCCTGGGGGATGGGTGTGTTTGTGCGGGACTCACCAGTGGCATACCCACTAAAAATTTAGCTATGTTTCCGCCTGCGTTTCAACCCCTGCAGGCCGGTTAGCGCTGGTCACGTATGTGTGGTCACACGATTAGACTTCTAGGTCTTCTGCGGATGGTCCGTCTAAATCTTCTTCCAGAGATGTTGTCTGGGTTGTATTCAACTGCTTGCCTCAGTTCTTCGTCGGCACGGTTTTCTGCTCTTATGAACACGCGCCTAGCCTTATTGACTATAAAGTATTCAAATGATTGCCATTGTAGGTCTGCATGCAGGTACGCATTTCAGAGGAACCAAGGCGCACTAACTGTCATTCTGATTACCTTGTTTTTTGTTCTTGAAAGCAATTTTATGCTGGATTTTGCTGCGTGTCCCCAAGCTGTGGAGCAATGCATCAGTTGAGATATGGCTATGTCTTTATCATGGTGTGCTTTGTCTTCAGTGATATTGGGCTCTTTCTTCCCATCATGGGATTTAGCATAGCCATTCCCCTCTTGATCTTATCTCTTGCCGCTTGGATGTGCTTTTTCCATGTCAGGTGCACTACAAGGTTCTTGACTTCCGTACTCCATGGTATGTCGACGTTGTTTATCCGTATGTGCGGTCCGGCAGCCGTTCTTCTCGTTTGGAGGAGTATGGCCTGCGTTTTACGCTCATTGGCCGTGATCTTCCACTTTGTCATCCAGTCTATAAGCTCATCTGTTGTCTCCTGAAGCATAGTTTTTATTCTCCTCGTATCGGTGTGGGCAAACTGTATCATTGTATCGTCAGCATACAATAAAATTTGCGCGTCGTCGGATAATGGTACATAGTGGGTGAATATTGAGTACAGGGATGGTCCAAGGGCTGAGCTTTGTGGTACTAATGCCTCAAGCATCTTAAATATGGACGTTTTGCCTTTAACTTTCACGTGTATTATTCTGTCCGTTAGATAACTTTTTATGATCTTGAAGATGCCATATTCTGTCGAAAGATCTTTCTACGTCTAGAAAGATTGCCCCTGTCACTTGACCGTTGTTGAACGCGCTTGTTATGTTTTCGACTACTTTTAGGAGTAGTAGCACCGATGAGTGTCTCTTCCTGAATCCGTATTGGAAGCAGGGCATCGTGTCGAGTTCGTTGGATTCGTCGTTTAGTATTCTAAGGATCACTCTCTCAGCCACCTTGCTCACAACTGAGAGAAGACTGATCGGTCTGTAATTTTCTGGATAGGTTTAATCCTTAACTGGTTTACACCAGGAAAGTAGCCAAGTCTCATTATGGACTTGATGATGTTAGCCGTGGCTGTGAGTGCTTTTTTGGAAAGCTTTCTAAGCATCAGTTTTTTGATTTTATTAACGCCTGGTGCTTTTTGGACCTTCAGTTTCTTTATGATGTTTGCAACCTCACCTGGTGAGGTTGGTACATCACATCTAGGCTGAAAACTTTAAAGTCTGCGGAGTACAAAGCCAGAGGATGACATGTTTTCTTCAAATTATCTTAACTATGACGATCATGCAGACTGATGCCTAAGAGCCTCGTAATACCGTAATAGCGTTATTTGTAGAAAATATAATCTGTTGTGTTTTACCCAAATTAAGCTGCATGATGTAGGTAAGCAGGTCTCGGCTCCCAACTCCAAGGCTTATATATTTTGATCCAGGCTAGTGACATCTCGGTTTCTCTGTCTTACGGAAAAGGGATTTACCCATCCTCTTGGAAAATCGCTCGAGTGCAACCTGTTCCAAAAAAGCAAGAAAACCACGCGCTTAAACTATCGCCCAACTGCCTTGCTTCCAATAATCTCCAAAGTCATGGAACGTGTAGTTAATCAGCAACTACTCAAGTACCTCGAAAACAACAGAATAATCAGCGATAATCAATACGGCTTTCGCAAAGAGAGATCGACAGGAGATATATTGGCCTATATCACTCATATATGGAGTAGGGCAATTGAGAACTACGGAGAGTCTCAAGCGATTGCGTTGGATATTTCAAAGACATTCGACAGAGTTTGGCATGACGGACTACTCAACAAACTGCCGTCCTTCGGACTGCCAGCCTCTCTCTGTAGCTGGCTTGCCAGTTTCCTTAAGAACCGATCTCTGCACGTTGCAGTTGATGGACACATCTCAGAGACATTCACCATCAACGCGGGCGTGCCTCAGGGCGCAATACTTTCACCAACTCGGTTTTTCATCTATATTAATGACCTGCTGATCGAAACGAATAATCCTGTTTACAGTTTTGTAGATGACAGTACCGTTGACTCCCACTTTAGATTTGAAAAACCCTTACCAGCGACTGAGACTCATCACCGCAGACAGGAGCAGATTACAGCAATTAATCAAGACCTGGAGAAAGTTCAAACTTGGGGCGACCGAAATTTGGTCCAGTTCAATGCAGCAAAGACTCAAGCAGCAACGTTTACCAAGAGGGCCAATACAGCGGGCCCTGACATCATTATGGCATCTTCGTCAATCGGACTGCTGGGTGTCTCGATTAACAGCAATATGTCCTGGCATGACCATGTTGCTAACATCGGAAAATCAGCCTCCCAGAAGCTTGGTGCGCTATTTCGCAACAAAAAACTCTATACATCGCAGCAGTTGCTCTTGCTCTACAAAGCGCAAATAAGACCGTGCTTAGAATATTGCGCACATATCTGGGGTGCCGCACCAAAGCACATCCTAAAGCTGCTGGATTCCATTCAGAAAAGAGCTGTGCGTCTCGTCGGCGACCCGGAGTTGACCCGGAATCTGGATAGTCTGGAACACCGCAGACATGTGGCTGAGATGTCTCTGTTTTACAGATACTTTCACGGCAGATGTTCCCAGGATTTGGCCCACTTCATCCCGCCCCTGGCAACTCCTGTCAGACAGTCACGACAGACGGCAAGAGCGCACCAGTTCGTCGTACAACTGGAAACACTTAGAACATCGGTTTACAAGAACTCCTTTGTCTGGCGCACTGCATCACTGTGAAACTCACTCCCAAGACATCTGTTTCCCACTAATGATAACCTACAACTATTCAAGAACCATGTCAATCAACATCTTCACACATACACCGCTCTATTATCCGCATAAAGGGTACATTTATAATAATATATATTAAAATAAGAGACTAGACTAAAGGGAGGCATCTCAACCCATACCTCGAAAGCTTCTCTAGTAAGAGTTCATGAGGAACGCAATGGAAGGCTTTGCTATTGTCGCACATGGTCAAGCCCACATTACCCATGATCCTTGACACCGCTTGAATAGTCGAGCAGTGTTCCTTAAACCTGAATTGTATGTGACACAAACAATTAACGTTATTGAAGTAACCCGATAACTCTCGTCTTATCAGGGACTCAGATATTTTCCTCAACACTGGAATTATCGAATTTGGTCTATGGTCACTTATACAGATTGGATCATCACCCTTTTAAAAAACCGGAATAACCCAGCGCAATTTAAATGCCTCCGGACATATGTATGTCTCAATACATTTATTGCATATATGAGTGAGAGGCTCTATCAAATTATCTCATCGATATTTGATTAATACACTATTAATTTCATGCAAATCGCTGCATCTGCATCTGATTTTTTCATATTATCTATTGTTTCAAATACCTCATTGTCCTTTCTGGCCCGAAGAAGAATGAAGCATACACAGACTTACTAACAGACAGTGCCACTGTAGTAAAAAAGGAGTCAGCAGTCAGTGAACAATGTTTATTGTTGATAGAGTTTCAGAGTCTCTCTTAAAATTTATTATTATTCGCATCTCCTTGTGTTTGTTCTTAGAGGCCGCTATAAAATTGATCATAAGCAGTTTTTTTGTAATCTCAATCGATTTATTATATATATTTTCAGTAATGCATTAAAAGCTAGTGGCCGAATTCTGCCAGAGGCCAAACCCTCCAGCCTCTCCCCTACTAGGAGTACTTACAGGAATTAGCGAAAGAGTCTGGAAGGTATGAAATAGAAGGATAGCATAGGTAGGTTGAGAAATTGTAATATATAATATAACTAATTTTAATTGACAACAAACTTATAAATGCGCGTATTTTTAAATGCAAATAATATAAGTTGCACCCAAGTATATCCCAGATATCTACTCTAAGCTTAAGAAAACCATTTTATTTCTAATAAAGTTAATTTCAAAGGAAAACATACAACTTAATAATTAATATTTACAGAAAAAGTTGGTGAAGATTTTTATCATATATTGCCACTCTCCTTCTTTGTTTAATAGCAGAGAGTAAAGACTAATAAAAAAATTAAAAAGAACTGGCTAAAACTATTAAAGAAATTTAAGTCAAAATAATCAAAGAAAAATTAAGAAGTAGTTCAAGACAAAACTTAGCAGCTCAGGAAGAGACAGGTCCGATCATGGGCGTGAGCAACTGAGTGTGCCAGTCGAACTGAAAATTTTGCGTAGCTTACTAGGCACCGCTTCTAAAAAAAATACGAAATAAATTCACTGTAAAGTAAAGTATTTGTCAGAAGTCTCAACTAAAAAAAAAAAAAACAAGAAGTGGTGTTAAAATATCAGTGGCGGATTTAGAGGGGGGGCGAAGGGCGTTTCGCCCCACCCCCCCCTGAACTAAAATGTTTAATATAATAATTACTCTAAATCGACCCCCCCCCCCCATCAGATAAATCCTGGATCCGCGCCTGTAAAATATTACGTTCCAAGTAATAAGTAGCCAACAAGGAAATATGTGAAAAAATATAAATGCCTTGTAACAATCTAAATTAAATATATGAAAATACTAGGAAAAAAACATACGAAAAGTTAAAAAGAACTAGATAAAAATGCTGAAAGAATTTAAGTCAAGTGAATCGTAGATTAATAAATTTAGAAATAGCAGTTCAAGACAAAACTAAGCAGCTCAGGGAGATACAGGTTCAATCAGGGGCGTCAGCAACGGCGTACTAGTCGAATGGCAAATTTTGTTTAGCGTACTAGGTACCGCTCCTCAAGAAACTACGAAATACATTTACTTAGTAAAGTATTAGTCAAAAGGTTCAATTTAGAAATAAATTTACATCTATTTATGAAAGAAAGTGTGCATTCCAAGTAGCACTCACTTCTACCTAAGTAGTAGATATTATAAAAACAAGAAAATATGTGAAAAAAAATAATACCTTCTTAAATGATCTGAATTAAATATTTGAAAATAATATGGTACAATATAAAGAAATATTTGAGTAATAGCCCGAAAGCAGCATCAGCAATTCTCCTGATATTAAACACTTCTTAAATGGAATGGAGAGCCCAAGTAAAATTTGATAACAGTATTAATTAAAAAAAAATCAATAAGGGCAAAGGTTTAATATAGTTAAACTCTAAATGGATTAACGAAAATTGTCGATTCTTATGCAAACATTCATTTCTAAAAAGAGATATGACCCCTATTAAATACTTGCTATCAATTCTGATGATGAAAATTGTACTGAAACTACTGCGGACTATTATGAGCAAGTTGCAATAGTGCTTAAGAATATTCGTTATTTTCATTAAACATGTTTTGAAAAATATTGTACTCCAAAGCAACCACTTCATTTTTAAGAAAATAAGTTGAGTTGCTTGTGTTTAAAAATATGAGGGAATAATAGTCGGTTATACCACAATGACCTAATTCCGGTGACGTACTGAATACTTCTCAATATCTAATAGCTTTTATCGAATAAATATATTTGCGTTGCAATGATATTATGTTATATATTATTATATGGCAACGTTCAATTTAGTACTTGACATTTTTCGATTCTCGGAAAAGCACTTAAATGTGCTATTTTCAATTACGAGCGGTTATTATTGTTTTTCGATTATTTTCGTTTAGTTTAATAAACTGGTCAACAAACAGATCGGCCGAAAGCAATTTTTTGCTCCATTTTCATATACTAAGTTTTCAAGGAAATCCTGAGGAATAATTTCCCATTCTGCTTTAGCCACATTGGCCAACTCTTCCAAATTCTTAAATTTACTTAATATTCTCCATACGTGCTCAATTACATTCATGTCCGGTGATCTCGGAGGCCAATTCACTATTTAAATATTATTATTCCTTAAATATTCTTTAACGTTTCTAGCCCTGTGTGGACGCGCATTATATTCCACCAAGACAAAATCATCACCGAACCGAAGCATTGTGCAAATTGAACAAAAATATTGTTAACAGATGTGTCCCGGCAACGTTCAGCACTCATTGACTCTCCTTACTATCAGAATCAGATTCGTCTTTCCACTAGCCACAACACTGCTCCAGAGAAGCACACCTCCACCTTCAAACGGTACTCGTGCAGTGCATCCATGTCCTTCCGCTCCGTACTAAAATATGTCCGTTCAAATAAGTTAAACATGCATTCATCCGAGAACATACACCTACTTCATTCTGTTATTTTCCAGTTGGCATGATCTTGAGCCCACTGCCTACATGCAGCTAGATGAGCAACGTGTAAAGCAGAGAAAGCAGCGTATTTGCAGGCATTAAGGCCCTGTTCATGCAATGTTCTTTCACTGTTTGAGTTGAAATTCTTAAGCCAGTCTTCGCATGAAAACTACGGTTCTTTTTGGCGGCATTTATTGTTTTTCGACGTTTTACAGTCCGAAGAATTCTGCGATCCAGCCTGCAAGTTGTTTTACGAACCCGACGGTAGTGGCCTTGACGTCTGTACTGCAGATCTCCTTTAGTATGATTTCTTTCCATTGATATTGTCGAATGCTTGGTCTACGTATACAAATTAAACTAACTTGCAGCTGTCGCAAAACAACCCCAGAAAAATTACGTTCCAGCACCCTTGCCCGCCACGCCGCGCCGGCCTGGCAGGGGCAAGGCCGAAGATATCATGGCCGGGGTATAAAACCAAGAAATCAATCGCAGCCACAACCCCAGAGGCAGCCCCCTGTCAACCGACAGCCGCCACCGGAGACGGAAAACTACACTAGAGATTTTAACATTGAAAATGTTTTTGTTTTCCTATTATGGGGTATTAAATCGCGAAAAAGAGCATGCTACATTTGGCACATCACGTAATATACGTGAGAGATCGTGTTAGTCTGTTTCTGAGGACGGAATCGGTTCAAATGACACAAATAAATTAAGGCTAACTGAAAGTAACAGAATGCTGATTGAACGACTAACCCAAAATAACCCAAACTAACTAAAAGTAACCAAAAGCACAAAAAGGCTTAAAATGAATCGGAACAAATTAAAAAAAATAAAAGTAAGTTCAAACTAACTCAAAGTAACCGAAATTGGGCGAATAACCAA
Source organism: Pissodes strobi (assembly GCA_016904865.1). Lineage (NCBI taxonomy): Eukaryota > Metazoa > Arthropoda > Insecta > Coleoptera > Curculionidae > Pissodes > Pissodes strobi. Next base: position 21,407 of record JAEQML010050134.1, on the reverse strand, counting down.
AACTAACCATAAAAATTAAAATTGGATCCGGTTCAAATTACTAAAATATATTGGAACTAACTGAAACTAACCGAAAGTTGATTCAACGACTAACCAAAAGCTCCAAAAAAGCTAAAACGTATCGGAACAGATTAAAAATATTAAAGTAAGTTAAAACTAACCAAAACGAACCGAATTTTGGCGACTAACCAAAACTACCAAAAAACATTAAATTCGATCATAACGTATCGGCGCCGATTGAAATGACTAAAATTAAAACTAACTGAAATTAACCGAATATTGATTGAACGACTATCTAACCCAACCTAACCCAATCTAACCTAAACTAACCAAAAGCACCAAATATGGCTAAATCGTATCGAAACGGATTAAAAATATTATAGTAAGTTAAAAATAACCCAAATTAACCGAATTTTGGCGACTAAGCAAAATTAACCAAAAACATTAAAACTGGTTATAACATATCGGAAAGTTGATTGAATGACTAACCAAAACTAATCAAAAGTAACCAAAAGCACTAAAACGGGCTAAAATGTATCGAAATAGGTTACACAAATTGAAGTAAGTTAAAATTAACCAAAACGAACCGAATTTTGGCCACTAACGAAAACTAACCAGAAAGATTATATTTGACTATAACGTATCGGAGCCGGTTCAGATGATTACTTTGGTATCTTGACAGTGAATTTCCAGGGTCGGATCACGACACGGAAAATTTTAGTGAAAGTCACGACACGGTTTATGCATAACTGTTTATATCGTATCGGAACCCGCTCAAATAAGGAAAATATCCAAAACTAACCAAATCTATTAAAATTGATTAGAACGTATCGGAACCAGTTCAAATGACTTAAATAAGTTGAGAATAAGTGAAACTAACCGAAAGTTGATTAGACGACTAACCAAAACTAACCAAATCTATCAAAACTCACTATAACGTATCGGAACCGGCTCAAGTAAGTAAAATACTTTAGACTAAGTGAAACTAACCGGAAGTTGATTAGACAACTAACCAAAACTAACCAAATTTATTAAACTTGATTATAAAGTATCGGAACCGACTCAAATTACTAAAATAGGTCCAGACTAAGTGAAATTAACCACAGATCTAGGAAGGGGAAAGTAACCGCAAGTTGATTAGACGACTAACCAAAAGTAACCAAATCTATTAAAATTGATTATAACGTATCAGAACCAGCTCAAATAAGTGAAATAAGTTGAGACTAAGTGAAACTAACCAAATCTATTTAAATTGATTATAACGTATCGAAACTGACTGAAATGAGTAAAATAAGTAGACTAAGTGAAACTAACCGGAAGTTGATTAGACGACTAACCAAAAGTAACCAAATTTATTAAACTTAATTATAACGTGTTGGAACCGACTCAAATGACTAAAATAGGTTGAGACTAAGTGAAACTAACCACAGTTCTAGGAAGAGGAAACTAACAGCAAGTTGATTAGACGACTAACCAAAATTAACCAAATCTATTAAAATTGATTATAACGCATCAGAACCATCTCAAGTAAGTGAAATAAGTTGATACTATGTGAAACTAACCAAAAGTTGATTAGACGACTAACCAACAAACTAACCAAATCTATTAAAATTGATTATAACATATCGAAACCGACTGAAATGACTAAAATGAGTAGAGACTAAGTGAAACTAACCGGAACTTGATTAGATGACTAACCAAAAGTAACAAAATTTATTAAACGTAATTATAACGTGTCGGAACCGACTCAAATGACTAAGATAAGTTGAGACTAAATCAAACTAAATGAAAGTTGATTAGACGACTAACCAAAACTAACCAAATCTATTAAAACTGATTATAACGTATCGGAACAGGCTCAAATAAGTAAAATAAGTTGAGACTTAGTGAAACCAACTGGAAGTTGATTCGACGATTATCCAATACTAACCAAATTTATTAAAATTGATTTTAACGTATCGCAACTGACTCAAATGACTAAAATAAGTTGAGACTAAGTGAAACTATCCGAAAGTTGATTCGACGATTAACCAAGACTAACCAAATCTATTAAAATTAATTATAACATATCGTAACCGGTTCAAATGACTAAAATAAGTTGATATTAAGTGAATCTAACCGAAAGTTGATTAGCAGACTAACCAAAACTAACCAAATCTATTAAAATTGATTATAACGTATCGGAACCAGCTCAAATAAGTAAAATAAGTTGAGATTAAGTGAAACTAACCGAAAGTTTATTCGACGATTAACCGAGAATAACCAAATCTGTTAAAATTGATTATTACGTATCGTAACCGGTTCAAATGACTAAAATAAGTTGATATTAAGTGAAACTAACCGAAATTTGAATTGACGACTAACCAAACCAAACCCAATCTATTAAAATTTATTATAACGTATCGGAACCGGTTCAGATGACTAAAATAAGTTGAGACTAAGTGAAACTAACCGAAAGTTGATTAAACGATTAACCAAATCTAAACAAATATATTAAAATTGGTTATAGTGTATCGGAACCGGCTTAAATAAGTAAAATAAGTTGAGATTAAGTGAAACTAACCGAAAGTTGATTGGACAACTAACCAAATCTATTGAAATTGTTTCAAATAAGTAAAATAATTTGAGATTAAGTGAAACTAAGCGGAAGTTGATTCACGACTAACCAAAACTAACCAAATCCATTAAAATTAATTATAACGTATCGGAACCGGTTCAAAACTGTTGTTTCATGTTTTCATAAACGATTTACCAGAGAATTTTAGGGAGTTTATTGTTGTTTGCTTATGATTCGTCCTTGATGGTGTCAGGGCATTCCCCTGGGGACTTAGCCACTAAAGTAAGAAATGTTGTTAACCAATTTGCTAATTGGTGCAAATTAAATAATTTAATAGTGAATCTTGATAAAACTGTATATATTAATTTTAAATCAAAGTGGGCTAGGGATACTGTGGATGTGGGCTCACTTTTTCCGGCGGTTTCTACAAAGTTCTTGGGCATTTATGTGGATCAACATTTGTCTTGGAATGTCCACTTGGATTATGTTTGTAAAAAAGTGAATAGTGGAATATTTGCAATATCGCAGCTTAGGCAACACTATAATCGAATAACTTTAATAGATGTTTACTATTCCCTAATATACTGTCACCAGTGTCACCTGTTATACAATGTTATTCTATGGGGTAACTGTTCAGGGAGTCAACGTATGTTTATAACTCAAAAAAGGGCACTTCGGCTAATTTTTAATCTTTTTAATAGAGAGAGCTGTCGACAGATCTTTATTAGTAAGGGACTGTTGACGTTTCCTTGTATTTATATTTACAAAACCTTATTATATATTAGAAATAACTTAAATAAGTGTACTCGTAACTGACTGTGATCAACACAATTATAATACACGGAATGCAAGCATGTTCTCAACAGATAAGCATGTATCGGCTCTATATGAATGTTCCCCAATATATCTTGGAAATAAATTGTATAATAAATTACCTGTCTGTATTAAACAATTGAACTATAATAAGTTTAAGCTAAAAATTAAAAAACTTCTAATCAATAAATGTTATTATACTGTGAGCGAATACCTTAATGATAGGGATCTTCACAATGCTGCCATGCCACATTGAATTATTGATGCTTGTTTTGTCCAACAACTGTTTGTTACCTAAATGTTTTTTTTTTTCAGTTTAAATAACTGTAGTGAGTTATATCTATTTTTAAGTGTGGCCTAAGTACTAATAAAATATTGAATTTTTGAATTTTTTTTTTAATCCTGCTTCGGCATTTTCAATGTCCCCCCCGGTTGCATCTTTGTGAAGGACTGTGAATTTTTTCCCTGACATGCCGAGAGCCTCTCAGCACACAAATACTGCCAAAAACACAGCAGCAAATAATGCAGTAAGTAGCGAAACTTCATAATTAATAACCAGTTCTCAAACCTATCAAATGTAATCAACGAAATAAATTCAACTGTAAATGTTAGCGAGCTATTTTTTGCACTAGATGAGTTTTGCTCAATGCTCAAATCCTGCAATAATGATAAAGCCGCAAGACGACAACAGCGGTACTCCTGGACCTAGAGAAGGCATACGACACATTATGGAGAGAAGCCATGGCCACCAAGATGCACGAAGCAGGAATCGCACCGGCAATTACGAAGACCATCATCAGCTACCTAAAGGACAGGACAACAACAACACTGATCAACGGGACAGAATCAAGGACAAGGATAATAATGCAGGGACTTCCCCAAAGAAGCGTGATATCGCCGACGCTGTTCAAAATCTACATCAACGACGTACCAAGGAAATAGAACAACCAGATAGCACTATTCGCAGACGACGTAGCAGTATACACATCATCCACGCAGCAGGTGGCGGCAACACAGCGAATAAAACAACACGTCAGGAGACCAAAACGCAACTCATCAACTTCAACCAGAAGCGCAGGAGAGAAAGGACACACATCACGATCAACGGATCGAGGACACGGACACCGTCAAGTACCTAGGAGTCACACTGGACAAGGAGCTGATGTTCAAGGACCACATACAAGGAACCAGGAGAAAAGCAGGAATAGCAGCCAGCGCAATTTTCCCATACATACCGCCGCAGTCAAGACTGGACAAGGACATGAAGATCAGACTGTACAACACATACGTTAGGCCAATCATCATGTACGCAGCGTCGCCGGTTTGGAGCTCCGCCACGAAAACCAACAAGGAGAAGCTACACACGTTGGAACGCAAGATGCTACGCACAATCATGAACAACAGATGGGAAAATTTCAAGACTACAAGGGCACTGTAACGGGAATCCGGCACAAGACCGCTAGAACAGAGACTGCAGGAGCAAGCGACGAAATTCTTCAGGTACACGATGAGGACCCAGGAAATAACAAGGAACATAGGAACGATGACCATAGAGGAAATGCCATTCAGGAAAATCCACAATATACTGCCCTCCTAAGGAAAAACACAGCATACAACAAAAAATCGAAAAATGAGTTAATGGCGGAAATGGTTCCAGCAGGTCTTAAACCATCGATTTACGTAGGAAAAAACCCGCATTGCACATAAAATATATTTTTTTAATGAAATAATAACTTCCTAGCATCTACAGAATATTGGGGTTATGCTTAGGAAGAACTACGCATCTGTTATATTACGTAGCAAAAACCCCGCAACTACTTGTCGCGACGTGAATATACTAGCTTTTAACTAAGGAAACGGCATATGCGAGGTATTGTCTTAGTTAATTGGCGCGTTTTCACAAATTAGTTCTAGACTAGCAAGTGCATTGTGAGGTGTTTGCTGCTGCAGGCTGCTAGTTAAGTACAGATTTTGTTGATTAATCTTTATTTTGTTTGTATTTATTAGTAATTTTATACTTTGTGAAAAGTAAGGAAAATACAACTTGTCCAAACGTTCTACTTTTCGTAACTGGATTGCGAACAGTGCATTTCATAACCAGTTATACAAATATTTGAAATACATAATATTATATTTTATTATTTTTATAGGGTTGCTAGAAGTACAAAATTAGAAAAAAATATTGTATGAAACACGTTGCGAAAGGCAATTTTGTGTAACTCGTTCCTGTTCCTGTTAACACAAAATCACTTGTTAACCAAAATAAGGCTTTTCGCAACTTGTTACATAAATAGCTATGTTTCATAAGAAAGTCAAATAAAATATCTTTTTCTAATTTTGACATCTAAAGTGATACTTTCCATAACTGGCACGAGTACTGTTCCTTTAGGTAAATCAAAAAAACATGAACGATTTGCCTGCTTGTGGTATGAAGAAATAGCTGGTCGTGCTAAAGAAGAAATTATTAGTACGACATTCAGGCTTTTTTTTACACCATAGAGATGTTGAACATTTTACTGTTTGGGTAGATAACTGTACTGGGCAAAATACAAATTGGACATGGTTCAGTTTTTTTTTGTATTTATCGTTAATTCAAATATGGTGGAAGCTAAGGATATAACAATTAAATACTTAACCAGGGCACACATTCATGTCCGCAGACAGCTTCCACCATCATGTGGAATTGGCTTTAAAACGACAAAAAAACCTACGATTTTGACGATTTTGTCGCAGCAGTGAAAAAAACAAATTTGGGAAAAACAACTGTTAAAGAAATGAAATATTGTGATTTTTATAAATGGGAAGATTTGTCATCAAAAATTAAAATAAAAAATATGAAGAATCGTCCTTATTTATCCACAATAACCCAAGTCGCGGCTGAACGAGGTAATTACTCTTTAAAGTACAAAACAGATGATAACCAAGTTTATGAAATGAACTTCCTCCAAAACAAAAAAAAAAGAAATTAAAGGCCAAAAGCAAGTAAATCATCCTGTGGAATATCAAAAGAGAAAAAAGACAATATTATCAAAAATCTTCAGGCTATTATGCCAACAAACCGAATGCATTTTTGGATCAATCTAAATATTAAGGAATAATTATACTCACATAACTAATATTTTTTAATGTTCTTGTTGTTTGTTTGTTTGTCCTTGATATTATATGTTTATGTTTAGAAGTATTTGTTCCGTAATAAAATAGTTTATACTTAATTAATCACTATTCTCACTTTTCCCAAGAAAAAAACCCGTATTTGCAAATTCCTAAGCAAAAACACAGTATTTGCAATCTTTTTAGTATTTGCTGTGATTTAACTTAGTAATAGTCTATAAAAAAATACTTTAAAACCCAGTACCTGCCGTTACTAATGAATTTTTTTCAAAAATATTTTTATTTCATCTTAAAAATATCCATTTTTTAATACTTTATTTGTACCAACCAGATTTTTTTATTTAGACCTAGCAACAAAGTTTTTGGAGAGATTTAAACATTAAAATCAAATTTACTCTAAATCAGTATGAATGCATATGCTGTGTTTTTTCTTAGGAGGGCAGTATAATCCACGAGGTGATGCTATAAAAATCCAGAACGTGGACTAGGACACTAGGACACCCCCCACACCAGGAAGGACCGCATGAAGCTGAAGAAAACAAAAAGTGCAGTGTTAGAATATTCATTTAGAATTAAAATATCATGTCATTTATTTAGTTATCTTAGGTTTAAGTGGACGTTTGTTAGGTACCACCTTAGTAGGTAGTTAATAGGTATTTATTTGTAAATATGTATATGTTGTTAAGTTTGTATTAGTTTTAGGTAAAATATCAAGTATCCTAAGGCATCTCTTTATAAATATATAAATAAATAAATAAATAAATAAAGATTGCTACGTTTTTGGACACGCATTGAATACGTTAGCATCGTTCTGGAAGGTGGCCGATGTATGAGTGGCGGGTATGCGCCCCCGAACCTGCTCCTGACGCAGGCCAATTTTCTGGCCTTACTGCAACCTAGCAAGAAGTCAATTTTAATAGGCGACTTTAAAGCAAAACATACTGACTATGGCGATACCCAAACAACGCAAAAGGGTATCATTCTACGACACCTGTTTGAAAACAATTCCGATATCATGTACCACAGAACACGTGATCCAACCTTCTGCCGTGAACACGCTGCAGGCTGCAGGCCCTCATTTCTGGACCTGGCAATTACTCGGAGAATGGCTGGTGTCCCGGTGGCGCCCAAAGTCATAAGTGACTTGAATTCGGATCACCTTCCAGTCAAGATGAATGAGCCTAACAGGCGTTAGGCGGCCAGTAGCCGATGAAACGTATGTTTCCTACAAAAATCTTGATTGAAGGGTGTTTCGCGACAGGTTTAACGAGATAACAGTCATTTCTCGACAAATCACGACCGTGCAGGAACTGGAGACTGAGGTGAACACACTAACGCATAACACCCAGCACGTTAGAGACGCCTTATATCACGTAGTCAGGAAGAAATCTTTCATAGAGACCCTTCCTGACGAAATACTAAACTTGATCAATTTCCGGAACCAGATTCGACGCAGATGGCTGCGAAATCGCGCCGCAAACGACAGGCAAAGAGTCAACGCTCTGACGGAGCAAATCAGGAAGAGTATTTGCAATCACAGAGACGCCGTATGGGCAAAGTTTGTGAATGAGCTCGGAACGGAAGACGGCTCGTTGTGGAAAATGGACGGATCCTCATTACTGAATACATTGAGCAAGCTCACAGAGAAACTCTTGTTGTCCAGAATTAGCGGAGTCGCTTCGAACCTCCGCATTCTGCCAGAGGAGCAATTTGGTTTTCGCAGCGGGCATAGTACAAATATGCTGGCGCTGCGAAGATCGCACAAGATATATACGAGGGGTTCAATATGGGGCATTGCACCACTCTGTTATTACTGGACATCGAAAGAGCGATCGACCGGGTGTGGCATAAGCTCTTTATAAGGCACAGCTTTCCATTTCACATTGCAGCATTGGTTGCGTCATACCTGGCCAAACGCACTTCCTCTGTACGCGTCAATAGGTCTCTGCCAAGTGTAAAGTCGATTAGGGCAGGGGAACAGTACTGTTTCCGAAATTTTTCAGCTACTTCATAGCGGATCTCCCGTCCCATCGTGATACTTCCTTAGCACTATCTGCCGATGACACAGTGCTTTATTCCCAATCATTTACAGCGCATGAGGCAGCAAATAACCTCAGTGCTCATATGGAGCATATTTCAGCACACTTCAATACCTGGGAAATATGGCTAAATGCGGAAAAAAACCGAACTGGCCGCATTTACCAGGAAATACACAAACACAGTGGTTACACCGATATTAATAAATAACACCCCTATCCCCTCTAAAACCAGCGTCAAATACCTAGGAATCTATTTTGACAGGCGGCTCAACTTGAGGCATATCGCTCACATTCAAAGTAAAATCATACGATTTTCGAATAGTTGAAGCCCCTTGTCAGGAGCGGTTCTTAATGACCACACTCACGATATATAGAGCCATCACTAGGCCAGTCCTGTTGTATGCGGCGCCAGTTTGGTGCTCTGTCGCGGATTATAAGCTCAAAAAACTGCAAACAATGCAAAACACCTAAGGCCATTTCGGCGGGGCCGTATGCTAGAATCAGGGACTTGCATGAAATGGCACAAATAGAATATGTCAATGCATTCATAGACAAAATAGCATGCAACATGCAATACAGCCAATTTGCGGACCTGAGATATAATCCGCAGTGCCTAAATCGTCATAGTGTTGGGTCTATTTCTACTGCTAATCCCGAAAAATCCAATCAAATCATCCCCTTCTGTGCTCTAGATGCTTTTCGATACAACGAAAGTATTAGGAGCATAGAAGCGTCCCATCCTTAAGCCCATCGAGTATATCTCAAAGCACTAATAGTAGAGTGGGCGGGGCTTGCTAAGGGACCTACAACACATATAAAAGGTCTGACCATAGTATAATTAGTATAGTTTAAGCACTTTATCTGTTGCGTTCACGCTGCCCGCTGGCGCTGCCTCCCAGGTCCGGCAGGCAAAATTCAGCTACATTAACAGAGTACACCCTAATGTGCAGTGGCAATTCACACCTCACTAAGATTATGTCTTACTCTTCCACTTGTATACCTGTATGTACGTCTTAGGTGTCTTGTGTACAAACCAAAGAAACGAGTAATGGGTTTTTCAAACTGCTTTTCCCCATGTCAATCACCCCTCATCATTCCTAACTTCCTCGAAAACAAGTCATACAGTGCCATTACCAGTCGTTGATAATTCATAACAGAAATACTCTTGAAGGGCACCAGTGCACCCAAGGAAGATGAGACACATAGCGAAGTTCCTCTTTAAACTACAAAAACATGACCTGGGATAAACATCGGTCCACTCGGGTTCGGAAGTGTGTGCTGGTAGACCTCAGTAGCGTTTGGTAACACACGTTGTCCTCCTTGTGCATATTGCATAGTTAGCTTAGGTCATGTACAGTAGTTATAGATAGGGTATATATCTCTTTTTAATTATGGAAAATATGTGATGATGATGATTGCATCATATCCACAATATCTTTTAACGCATTGCCGTGTTTGTGCAAAATAGGCAGGTATTATTCCTTTAAAAGAAGGTTAAATCTGGAGATTTTATTGACAGAAAATTTCATTCTAAAATTTCCCCTGATAGCGTAGGCACTTATATTAATTTTTTTTAGTTTAGTTTCGTTTGGGTTAGTTGGGTTTTTGTTAAAGCAAAATAAACATAAATATGCAGCAATAAGTAGTGACAGATTTCAATGTATTTTGGTTAGTTTTCTAAATAAAACAAAATTATGAAAGATATACTGATTTATTAGAAAAATAAGGCAGTTTTAAAGAATATTTCCATTTTTTGTTTTAAATAATGTTAGATAAATACCTGACTAGCCTATGAATATATTCTCGCAAAAGGTCTTGAAAATTTCGCATCACTGATTCTAAAATTTGCCCATTAATTGCCATTACTTCTCGGGTAATTTCACTCCCGAAGACAACAAGATAGAGCAATTGAGGCTGTTCAAAAGAAAAAAAAATGGCCTGGCTGAAGGCGTCGATTATATGCTTAACGTTCACCAGGCAACAATACGTATGTAACATTCCGATTTGGCCAGTGTCCAAATATTTTTAAATTTCATTTTAGGTATATGCTGCATTTAGCAAAAAAATGCTGTATTTTGCGGTAGGAATTATTGAAAAGAGGTCAATACTCTTCGGTTAATTAATTCTAAACCTATTGATTTGATTTGCTGTCAATAAGCTTATGCCGCATTTATTAATGTAAATTAATTTTATTCTAATTATAGGTTAACGATATATTTGTATTAGCTTTTATAACCCTTTGTGACTATGTTTATTTTAGTTGATCGCTTAGGTTTGATCCAATCACTAAAATAGGATAATCTTGTTATTAGGATAGCTGTGCTTAATTTATATTACATTACCATAGAACGGCCAGCAAACCGGTTTATATTTTAAAGAATTCTGCTAATAAAACCTGCTTTTAGGCTTCATTAGATCCGTCGATTCATATTTTATTTTCGGTTTGAATATTTCATAACTTTTTGGGACCCCCGGTTGCTGAATTCCAATCACCGGCTGATCATTTCTGAGATCTTTTTGGGACCTCTGTACGCGGCATGCTGCAATGTTCGCAATATTCGGTTGGTTCTGTCGATAGCATTGGGTAGTAGGAATGGGCTATTTCCCATGATTGCTGCTGTCGATTTCCATGTTTAAAATTTTATCACTTCGTTTGGGTACATTTTCTGGTATTTCTGGAAACATTTAATTTCAACGCATTAATAATTGTGGCTCCCGCCATCATTTTACCCTCATAATAAACGAGAACTCAGTTGTTCATTATCTTAGAATTATTCCTTGTATCGAATCACTCGGCATGTTTCTGCCCATCACTACTTGCTGATCTGACGTAGTTTTTGATCTCGTGGAAGGAGAAAGGCAAATTGACGGAAACGAATAGAGAGTCCTTCTAAGAATACCTTTCGAGGCGAAAAGAAGATTTGCTGTTAGTGTAGACATAGAGACTCAACATTTAGTATTGTGATTTAATACTACCCATTATTTGGGGATATATTGTGGTTTCTGTTTGTGTTTTGACACGTGTGCATTTTCACTGGAATTAATTTTTTTCCTATTGCTTGTGAAGTGCGTGGTCGCCATGTTGCTAAAGGCTATTTTCCCTTGTTTCTAGAGGCTTTTCGAGCTCGTTTACAAGACCGAGACCGTCGAATCTCCAGTAACCCTCACACACAAGCGAGGTAACTATTGCTACAGTTTTTTGTCTAAATTAACGATTTAATTGCCTTATCTGTGTTAATCTTTTTTTTGTACATTGTCCACCATTTGCATTCTATGGGTTATCTTATCTACTCCATTTTATCAAATCCGAATTTTTATGTTAATGTGACTTTGATCATCTGCACTTAGTTGCACATACCTATCTCTATTTTATATTCAAGTTTTCTGTACCTTATTATTTCTTTTATTTGCTGATGGTCATTGGAAGTCCATTGATATTTTTTTTTGGGGGAATTTGTTTTATAAAGAAAATATATTTATGCAAGGGGGGCTATAGTTTGTTCATTAAAGTAAGGGGGCTTTGTCTAATACGTATTGGGTTATTTCAGGGTTCTAATACCGGGCTGCCAGTTCTAATACCGGGCTGCTAGTTCGATTACCAGGCTACAACTTCAATTACCGGGCTACCAGTTCAATTACGTGGCTACAAGTCCTTTCTCCGGGCCAATTTTATTGGCGACTCCTCTGCGGGTTCTACCCTCGGGGCCAGTGCCATAGCAGTATTAACAGGTGCCCGGCGCCTCCACCAGAGTTCGACGCATCTAAGGGGTATCGTATAAGCACAGAATCTTAAGTTTATTTACTCATTTATTTTTCTGTCCGACATATAATCGCTTTAATATAAATCAAGCATTGACCGCCAAGCTGTAAGACAGCTTTCTTGAATTTTATTTTTCATTTATTCACTTGTTTATTTGACCAATTAATATAATTGCTCTGAATTTTCTCTCTTTTTAATACAAATCAATGACAGTCGGGCTTTAAGACAGTTTCAATAATTTTATTCTTTTCATTCATTTATCGGGTCCATTGATTTAATTATTGTGGCCATTTAACATTACCTATTATTATTGCTACATGTATAATTGGTGCAGCAACCAGCGCACGCATACATATATGTAATTAGCTTAGGTAAAATCAAAGTGATCACTTCGGATTGTAGTATTTAGTGCATTTAGTGGTAAGGCATACAGTACCGAATGTTAACAACAGAATTGGTCTCCGTACAATCTCCATATTGTACTCTATTTATCAATTACTCTAATAGTCATTTGACATTCCTTTGTCTTTAAAATTGCAAATTTTACTGTAAGATTGTTGCTGTGTTTAAAAAAAAAACTTAGTAGCAAATATATTGTTCCTTGAATTTTAGATTGTGTTTTCATTATTAGGTTAGGGATTGAGTTTCCTTGTTTGATAAGCTTGCCTAGTGTATTATTGTGTACTCACAATAAAAGTCCGTAGGTTTCATCAACATCTTTATTAGGCCACATAATTACACAACAGCAACAGGTTAATTACTCCCGACCGCCATACTATTGAATCAATGGCCAACATCATTGCCCGCAGGGGGCAGCACACTTCAGAACTACAAAACTAGGCCTACTATAACAATAGCTAGGCCAAACATTAATATTATTATTATTATACTAAAGGCCGGGATACCCATTATAATAATACATCCTTTCCCTTTTAAGATTATAAATCTAATCTTTGAACAGGCCGAACAACTCTACCAGATCTAGTTGTCTTTTGAGGCATGGATTCTAAACCGGACTTAGTACTAGGGTTCTTAGAAATAACACTTTCACCAACACGTTGCCTACATACCACACTTGGCGAAGCACTACCGTTAGGCTTAACAGTCTTCAACACTGGATTTGGTACATTAACATCAGAATCAGAGTAATCCTTTTTTACATTAAAATTACTTAGAGATTCTCTTAAATCTAAGCGGTTTCTCCTAACAATTTCACCGCTTTGTACTTGAACATTGTATGAACGTGGACTATCATGCATACTAATAACCTGACCAGGCTCCCAATGCTTTTTAACATGATTGAAAACCGTGACGTTTTGGCCTGAATTAATTTCAGCCAAAGGTTTAGCAGATTTATTAAAATGATGCTCATTTTTCTCAGTTCTAAACTTTAGTTTTTCTACAACATTTTCACAGACCTTAGGCTTTAATAAATCAGCTGAAACAGGTAATTAAGTTTTGCACATGCGACTCATGAGTAATTGAGATGGAGAATAATTGATCAATTTCAGAGGTGTATTGCGGTACTGTAGCAAAGCCTCAAATATATCTTTTCCCTCTTCAACAGCTTTTTTACAATTTTTTTACTTATATCTACGCCTTTTTCGGCTAAGCCATTAGACTGGGGAAAATTTGGGCTTCTTGGCACAATTTTAAAATTCCAATTTTTATCATATTCCTGCATTGAAAGACTGTTAAAAGGGATATTGTCACAAACGAAAATGTCTGGACATCCAAACTTTGCAAAAATTGATTTTAATTTTTTTATGACCTCAGTGGCAGATTTATTTTTAATTAAGACAAGCTCTAACCAATTTGAGTATGAGTCATAGACTACTAGATAGCTAGAATTTGCAAAAGAAAAAATATCAGAAGCAACTCTCTCCCATGGCCTTTCCGGAATGTTATAAGGTTTGAGCGGCTCTTTAACATTTTTTCTCGCAAATTTCTCACAAATTTTACACTTTTTCGTAAACATTTCAATATCTTGACACATTAGGGGCCAATAAAAAATTTGTCTTGCTCGTAATTTGGTCTTATCCATTCCAATATGACCCGCATGAAGTTTTTGTAGCATAAGATTACGACAACTTTGAGGCACGATTAATTTATTATTAAAAAGCAAAAGATTGTCGCAAACAAGAAGCTCTTGTCTTATTTTATAGAATGGAAGCACTGAGCACAAAATTTTACTTTTTTCTGGCCAACCATTAGACAAAAAGTTTATAACTAACATTAGGTCTTGGTCTTTATTAGTTGCATCTTTTAAAAGCGATTTTAGCTGATCTGACACAGGTAAGTAATTAACAAGAGAGTGAATAGAATATTCTAATTCAGGGTCATCGACATCACGAGTCGATAAGAAAGCTCTGGAAAGTGTATCTGCTATGTATAAATACTTTCCAGGTTTGTATGTCACATTAAGGTCATATTTTAGCAATCTCAAACGTAAACGTTGTAATCTAGGTGTAACAACATATAAGTATTTCTTGAAAATTGACACAAGAGGCTTATGGTCACTATGAACAAGAACATTTTGTACACCATAAATTAAATAATGAAATTTTTTACATGCAAAATCGATTGCCAACATTTCTTTGTCGATCTAAGCATATTTAACCTCAGATTTAGTTAAGCTTCTGGATGAAAAAGCTATGGGATGCCCGTCTTGTAATAAGCATGCCCCGAGTCCATCCTTGGAAGCATCAGTCTCAATTTCAATTTTTCTAAAGGGATCAAAAAACGCAAGAACAGGAGCATTGACTAGCAAGTGTTTTAACTGTTTAATGGCATTATCATGTGCCTCGCCCCAAGCCCATTCCACGTCCATCCTTGTCAAATGCCTTAAAGGGGCTGAGACTTTTGACAAGTTGGGAATAAATTTTGCCAAATATTTAGCCGTGTCCAGCAACCTTAAAATGTAATTTTTTTGCTCTGGCTTGGGCATATCAATTATTGCCTTAATATAAGACTCGCATGGTTCTATTCCCCTTTTTGAAAAGATTTGCCCCATAAACTTTACTTGCTTTGACTTAAATTGAATTTTTTGTTTGTTAAATTTAATGTTAAACGTTTTAGCCCTATCAAGAACCAATTTCAAATTTGCGTCATGCTCCTTCTCACTACTCCCCGTGACTATGACGTCATCAAAATATACCCCCACTCCCTCAATATCTCCAAAAATTTCATAATTAAGTTTTTGGAATACTTCAGGAGCGGACTTGATACCGAAGGGTAACCGCAGAAACTGATACCTACCAAAAGGTGATCCAAAACTACAGAAGTCTGAACTTTCAGGAGTAATTTTGACCTGAAAGTACCCATCCTTATGTCCAATACAGTAAAACATGACTTATTGGACAGCTTACTTGCTATTTCTTCCACAGTTGGAATAAGAAAGTGCTCTCTTTTTATTGCCTTATTTAAATATTTGGGATCTAAACAGAGCCTAAGATCGCTATTTTTCTTTTCCACAATAACGATTGGATTAAGCCACTCTGTCGGCTTATCAAACTTAGCAATAATCCCTTCTTCTTCCAATTGTTCCAGCTTGAGTTTTACCCTGGAATGCAGTGCTTGAGAGATGCGCCGAATGGGTTGCACATGAGGGACAGCGTCCGGCTTTAAAATAATTTTTTCTACGACCGTGCGTGAAATATACTTTCACGCATCACTACTAATGCGTGAAGTACAATTTCACGCACCGGTGCGTGAAGTACAACGTATTCCTTATGGGATTTATTTCACGCATACTTCCATAAGAGCCCATGTACGCGCGGATCCAAAATGAACAGGTGGCTATGCTTGTCCTATTTTGATTGAAGTTTTGCGAGCTATGACAACTGTCATTAAAAAGAATAATTATTGTGTAATTACGTTGATCGTGCAAATATTGTTAGAAATTTCAAAACTATGGACTCAGATTCTGATCTGGAATTATGTGGTACTCCACCAGAAATAACAGCCGCAGCCAATATTGCAAGCGAATCCTTATTGCGAGCAAATTCCTCAAAATTTACGAAAGTACTTATCAAAAATTTGTATCCTGGCAAAACCAAAATAAGGTAAATTCATTTTCCGAAAATTTACGGTCGTAGAAAAAGTATAGTGTGCAACACGTGCGTGAAGACTTTTATACACTCATGTGATATTGCGACCCTCGCCTTCGGCTCGGGCCGCAAACATCACATTCGTGTATAAAAGTTGACTTCACGCACTTGTTACACAATATACTATTATGGGCCCTTGGAAACTCTCCCAGCCCTCCAAAAACCATATCATAGTTTTTGAGCACATCAGATTTACTTAAAGTTATCTTTCCTTTTACTGAGTCAACCCGTTTAATCAAATCAAGATCAATGCACCCACTTAAGCCCAAAAGAGGCATCTGACCTTCTTTGTCAACCGCTACAAAAGAAATTATTGCCTGCTTATCCCTCACTCTGCATTTCAGTCTAATCTCGCCTACTGGTTTTATCCTAAAATTATTATTGCCATACGCTACAAGAGTAACATTACTTTTTTTATACTACTAAACAAATTTTCATTTAAACATTAAAGTGGAAGGACACTAACTTCAGCACCAGTATCGAGCTTGAAATTTATGCTGGTACCTTCGACTTCAATATTTTTAAGCCACATTTTTGCATTAGGTGACTCACCTGCGTTCAGCACACCAATTTGCTTTTCAATTGAACTGACAAAAAACTGTTCACCCTCACTATCACTTCCTTGGGTTAATTCATGCACTCTTTTCTTTTTTCTTGGCTCTCCTCTGCCTCCTTGATGACATACAACTGCAAAATGGTTTTTCCGCAAGCACTTCTTGCAATTTTTGCCAAAGGCTGGACACCTGCCCTCTACATGCCTCGACCCACAATACATGCAGTCTTTCTTGTCCATCATTGGAGCCTCCGACTTCTTAGCATCACATCTCTTCTTGTTAATACTTTGGACTGATGCCATACTCTGCTCTGACCCATCCAAAACCTTGGATTGTGATCGACTTGCCTCCACAGCCCTACAAAAGCTTATAGCCTTATTCAAAGTAAGATTAGACTTACGTAACAGTTTCTCCTGGACCTCCTTGCTTAAATAACCAATCACAATTCTATCCCGTATCATGTCCTCTGGGTTTTTGTACTTGGTGTTTTTAATGCCCTTTCTTAGCTCAGTCAGAAAAGAATCAAAGCTCTGTCCTTCCTTCTGCACAATACTGTTAAAAAGAAACCTCTCAAAAATTACATTTTGCTTGGGCGCACAGTAATTTTCAAATTCAGCCAGCACCAACGCCAAAGTAGCCTTTTTAGCATCATCAAAACTATTAAATAACTCCAGGGTCTCATCACCTAAAAGATTCTGAAATACCGCCAATTTTTTCTTGTCCTCCTTGTCACTCAGATCAGTTGCCACCATAAAATTCTCAAACTTTTGCTTAAAAAGTCGCCAATTTTCAGACACATTTCCTTCCAAACTCAACGGTTCAGGTGGTCTAAACATCAATTCCGCCATTTTCCAAGTGGTGTTTTTGCCGTATGCCGGCCGGTTGCTCCAAAAAACGCTTTGTTTTTACCTGCCGCGAAAACCACACTAATTCCGTGGGTTTCATCAACATCTTTATTAGGCCACATAATTACACAACAGCAACAGGTTAATTACTCCCGACTGCCATACTATTGAATCAATGACCAACATCATTGCCCGCAGGGGGCAGCACACTTCAGAACTACAAAACTAGGCCTACTATAACAATAGCTAGGCCAGACATTAATATTATTATTATACTAAAGGCCGGGATACCCATTATAATAATACACCTAGCAACCCCGTACAACACCAGCGGAGCTTTTTCAGTTTAGTTGGGAGAAAACTGGTAGCGCTCTACGACCCCACTACTACCGGGGCCGGGCATTTGCAAACACGACTCTTCGGTGCTAGGTTTGTTTTTAAATAGAATCTTTACTTTTCACTTTACGAAATACACAATACGAAAAACGTATTGCACGTAGACGTGTTCAAGACAAAAATAAGAGTGCTACAGGCGTAAAAGTTGTTTGGGTCGATTTAAAAGGTCCCTAACCGATGATATTGAAGAGCACTTTAGTAGCACATATTTTGTACCAAAAATATAGACTATTTGGAATAACGACCCAAAGGTTGAGAGCCTTAGCTTATAAAATTGCTGAGTGTAGTGGACAAAATCACCAGTTCAACAATTAAAAGAAATTGGCAAGCAGGGAATGGGTTCGCGGTTTTGGCAAGAGGCATTCAACCATTTCACTTAGACTACCTGAAGCTACATCTGCGACTAGAGCGCAAGCTTTAATAAACTTCAGTTTTAAGATATTTTACAGCTCTTGAAGGAGTAATTCAAAAAGAAAAAGTGATATGATAATGATCTTTAAAATGGAGAGGGTAAAACAGTTATAAAAAATTCGGAAGATTATTGCCAAAAAGGGAAAAACCAGGGTTGAGCAGAGCCGGAAAACTCATACGACAACCGTATGCTGCGTTAGTACTTCGGAAAATTTCATTCCTCCAGGCCTAATTTTCCCACGAAAGAAGCTGAATTAGATATTGTACATTGGCGCCCCACCTTATACCCTTGCGTTATAAAATGAATCCGCATATATGATTGGAGATCTGTTCAAGGGTTCTTACTCATAAATGCCTTGAGTCTCTGGAGTTTGCCAAACAAAATCACGTTTGCTTGTTACGATAAAATTAAATTTCTTATTTTGTTACAAGAAAATTTTGATTTGATAAGATATAATTTCAATTGCCTTATTATAATTACTATATTAATTCAAATAAAAAGCCAATTTGTTACTATAAACTGTAAATGCACTTTTCTTTAAATTATTACTTTAATTTACTAAAAATTTAAACTGAAAGATAGCTCAGGGTGTGTGGGTAAGGAGCATGCTTATTAAAGTTTTTTTTTCGAGTGCAGTAGTGGTTAAAAGCGCAAAATAAAAGATTAGAAATTTCAAATAAACAATTTTTATTCCTTCTAACAAAAATAAGGGTTAATTCTGTTGAATTATCTTGGCGATATCTGCACTTTAATCACCTTATGGTTCCCCTGAGCTTCCTGGAGAGGGTTACTGGAAATTGCTATAGTGCCTAGGATCTGTCCTGTGACGTCACTGGAAGCTGTCCTAGTAGGCCGAGTGCGTGTGGACTCAGTAGCATGAAAAAAACCAGTACAAGGCAGTTAAAGAGCTCACCAAGAATATTGTTATCAACTTTGTTTCAATTTGGCGGAGAGCGTTGCCTGTCTAAGCTTAGGCTTTTAGTACAGAACTTGGCAAGAGATAACAACAAATAATTCTTCTCAATTAACAATGCTGAAAGATGCCAAAACACGCTGAAGAAAAATTGAATTTAATTTAATTAAATATGCCTCCACCAATTTGCACAGAATTGTTTAGACCATAGACAATAATTATGGTTTTAGATTAAACAGTGAACTGATTAAAAATAATAAATAAAATAACTAGCTGTTTAAGCTGATAAAGATTGTGATGAACAATATTGCAATAAAAAAACAATTACAGTAATCAGGTAAGAACAAAAGTGAAATCGATAAATTCAAACAGATAATCAGAATGCAATTATTTTCTGAAAGCTACTTTTCAACTCAAAAATCAGTTTAATTCAAAGATAAAGGTAATGACAAATTTAAATCGAAATAAAGAAGCAGACTTATTAAGATCTTGTACCCACCACGGTCGAGAAGGCTTGAGAAGGTGCTCTTTAAATATCTGACGTGACGATAAAATATTTACATAGGTTGAATAATAACTAACTAAGCCTGAATCCAACCGATAACGGTACTAGAGAAAGTTAGATTGAGTATCCTACACTATAGACAGTTTTAGTTATTAATTTCTAAAAATTGCTACCTCTAACTAGAACCTAAATATGAGCCCTATAGGCCAATTTGATCGATTCCTTAGTTGGGTTGCTGAACTAAACCCGAAATTTACTAACCCCTGCTTTTGTAGGATCAAGTCCCTTTTTTCTCTCTTATCCAAGAGCCTTAAGCCTAAAATGACAGACACTATCTCTCATGCCCTACAGACACAAACATACACACGGCAAAAGACAACGTGGTATGTGAAACGATAGTAGCCAAATACCAGAAATTCACAAGCTTAGCAGCCTTATTTTGTCTACAGACTTTTCGATAGAGAAAACTTGAAATAAAAATCAGATAACGCAAAAAAAATAAAGAAAAAGTCAAGCCTACCTTCTCTCAAACCTCTCACACTGGTCGTGGGTACAAGACAGGTTTCAAATTTTCTGTCCTACCTTCCACCAGAATCACATCTCAAAAAAAAATTGCACCAACACGCAGTCGCCACAAATATTTCACCTTTTTCCACCGTACGAAGCGACCGATAACATGATCTGCATATTTGAAATTCTTTATCAATTTTAAATAATATACTACTGCTATATTTATGTAGATTCAACCCATAATATTAATTTTCATTTTATATTAACTAGATAATTATTATCGACTGATATATTTAAAAGCCGAAATTAGTTTTAAATGAACTTGATGGGCAACATAAAAATTCAATATTTATTAATATTTTCGTACTATTTAATACGAAATTTTCCACACTGTTGCTACCAGGTCGGTTCAGACAGTAATTCAAAATAGGTTGAAGATGAAAGTTATTATTTCAAACCAAAAATAAATACAAGCGAACTCGGAACAACCTGATGTTATGGAATTGTTAAAATAACCGTAATATGCTTTTCTGACTACTTGTCCATTATACTTATCGCCTTCAACCCCATGATGTTTCTTTCTCTGGACCACCTACTAGCTGCTACGAGCAAGGCATAACAATGTGCTTAAGAGGTCATCATGGTTGGACAGTATATATTTACCAAATTGCATTTTTTTTTTGGAAGACCTATAGTAAAGTCGCAACTGTGGGAATAGCTATAAGCGGTTTTAAGGCCACAGGTATTCAGCCCTTCAACTCAGAGCATATGCTTCTCCCTAGTTGTGTAACTTATATTAAAGGAACTGCTGACAAAGAGGTAACGGTTCTTCTTGTTAAAACAAAATTTAAATGAAGGTTAAAATTAAGTTTTTATTTTATTG